>JAQZBX010047284.1:0-20517 GCA_029593785.1 Cabassous unicinctus | reverse complement strand
CGAAGTGGCACTCTGGGGTGGGGGGTGGGGGTGGGGGCTGATGAACAAAGTTTTATTACGTGTGGGCCCAGAAGAGAATTCAGTCTCCAAATTCTGAGCCCCATGTCCTGATTTTCATAAGTTTATATAGGAACTCTAAGCGGAACTCTAAGTGGGCAAATTCCTAAGCAAGCTGGCAGGCAGGATTACAAAAGCAAAAAGAGTGATGTTAGCTTATCTTCCTAAAGTACAGGGCTGTTAGGGAGGAAAAGAGTCATTATTTGTACAGAGTTGTAAATTCCAGTTGAAAGGGACAGGTGGGGAGTGCTTATCTTCCTAACAATGTGGATTCCATGGAGAAAAGGGGAGGAAGGGAGAAAAGGGGCCAAGCAGATTTTTTTCCCTAAAGCTGTGGGTTTCTGCTGAGGGGTGTTAGAGTTCCAGCACTTCCCTTATCAAAATATCAGCTCCTGTGTCTATTAAAACAACAAATGGCCAGTTTTGTATTTTTATTTGGAGTAGAGGTTTTGTAATTGTATTGACGTGGTCCAATAAATGTCTTTGTCTCCAGTGCTGCCAAATTTTTTGTTTCCACTGTTATCACTTTCTGCTCCTGAGACATGATAAGGAAGTAACAAGAGTTGTGAAATTTTAGTGCCAGTGGGAATTACATGGAAGTTAGAAGCTTGTAGCATGATGTTTATTTCTCAATGATAGAGTCTATAACTCCGGGGAGGATTTTAATGCCCTTAAGAGTGAGGCTGGATTTTCCTATGAGGAGACCAAATAATCCTTAAGGAAGTTGTCCCCAGAATCCAGTCAGTGCTATGTAAATGGAATCCTGTTCTTTCAATATCAATTCGATGGTTGTGATAAGTTCCAGTCCGGCGCTGCCACTGTTGGCTGTGGGAAGGTCTGAGACTCACCTGTGGCCTGGTTCCAAAATACCCGATTGCTGTTTGGAGCTGTGGGAGTTGGGTATCGGGGTCTGTTCCTCGAGTTTTTGGGGGCACAGGAGCTGGCGTCCTTCTTCCTGTTTCCCATCAGGGGATTGCCAACCTTATCAAATTTAGAGTGACATTGATTTGCCAAATGCTTTCCTTTCTTACACTGAGGACAGTCAGAAGGGGGGAGTTTAACTTCAGGCTGATTTTGAGGAAATTCCTTTTTAAATGGCCATCCTTTCCATATTTAAAACAGGTTTGGGTACATTTAAGCACAGCTGTGAGAGCCTGCACTTTAAAGGTTTCTGTGCCTACATTTTGACAGGCTTTGATAAATTCTCCAATTGTTTGAGCAGTAGTGTGAATATTAGTAATGGCTCTTTGACAATCAATGTTAGTATTTTCATAGACCAATTGGAGAAGCAAGGTGTTCCCTGCTTCTGAGTTGTCAATTTGACAGGTAATTGCAATTTATTCACAAAATCTGGATAGGATTCAGAGGCTCCTTGACTGATGGTAGCAAAGGAGCCCTGTTTTTCTTTTATTTCAGGAATTTTACCCAAAGCATTTGCCAGACACTATACCGAGCTGAGGAGACTAACATTCTTACCAAAGATATCCAGTCCCAGGGGCACATAAGGTAGCTGTTGGCTATGGCCTCTAAAATATCTCTGGTGAAAGAATTATGGAGCTGTTGTCACTGATACTTTTTCTCAAGTCTTTAAATATAGAATAGTGAAGTGAATCATGTCATGGCTGTCCATTTTGGAGAGCCAATGGGAAAGTGTGGCATTCTCCAGCATCAAAGGCTTCTTTTAAACATTTTTTCAAAGCAGGATGAGGCTTCTGAGTTTCAAAGAAAAATGAGGGTGGAGAAGGAGGAAGCACGAGTAAAGTTTCTTCTTCCTTAGGGATTGTGGATTTTTTAAGAGGAACTGGGAAAGGAGGCATAGAGGGAGGAGGAAGAAGAACTTTCTCTTTGTTTAAAGCTATAGGACTTTTGGGTGGTGACTTCTCTGGAGGAGCAGTAGGCTGGAAAGGGGTATAAAGTGTGCATGAAGCTGTCTTTACTAGGCTCCAAGTTATAAGGGCTGAGGTGGGAATTTTCTATCCCTGTTCATATTTTCTTTTTAGCTTTTTTCCTACCTGCTCCCATAATTCTAAGTCGAACATTCCTCTGTCAGGAAACCAAGGGCAGAAATTTCGGATGGACTGTAATCAAGCGAATAGTTGAGTTTCATTTACTGTACAGTTAGCTGCCTTTAGTAATTGCTGAATGGTTTTAACAAAAACTTCTTTTTCTTTTGAGAGTCCTGAACCCATGATGAAATAGACAATACCCCTGACTGAATTCTTGACACATAGACAAATATCTTAAGCAGGCTTTGCTGTTCCCTTACCTTTGGGATGATGAGTTATCTGGATAAATTTCATCCCTTTGACGTGCCAATAGGGCCACTGGCCCAAGTCATGTTGGGGTCACCACTTGCAGGAATCCGTCCTGCAAAGTCTTGCAGAGGTCTGTCCAGCATAGCCTGCGATGGCACAAAGAAATTACTCTGAACACGAAGGTTGAGAGACGTGAGAGGGAGAAGAGCTGAAGAAGCTATTCTCCTTTCCTGATCCCCATCACAGTTTTTATTCTCTTTTTCACATAGCAAAATGTTAGGGTGTACATGCTGGGGAGCAGGCAGGTATCATGCACATGAGGGTCATAAATAACATCATAAGAATTCCAGGTTGATAATGGGGCAGCAAGATTACAAAAACATTTAGTGATGTACGTAGGAGATAAGGTGGAGGCAAAGGTCTAAGGTAACTGATTAACAGAGCAAGGAAATTGAACTGATAGTGGAGAATTCTCTGTGTGAGCAGAGAAACAGGCCTCCAAACTATTTCTTAGATGTAAAGATCAGAGTGTTCACACAGCAGTCATATATCTGATAAGGGTTTAATATCCATGATATATAAGGAGAGCATAGAACTCAACAATAAAAAGACAAAGTATCCAATTAAATAATGGGCAAATACCTGAACAAACAAATGTCCAAAGAAGAAATACAAATGGCAAAGAAACACATGAAAAAATGTTCAACATCACTAGCAATTAGGGAAACGCATATCAAAACTACAATAAGATATCATCTCACACCCATTAGACTGGCCACTATTAAAAAGTCAGAAAACTGGAAAAGTTGAAGAGGATATTGAGAGACAGGAATGCTTATTCACTGTTGGTGGGAATGCAGAATGGGACAGCCACTGTGGAGGACTTTTTGGCAGTTCTTAAAAAGTTGAATATAGACTTGCCATTGGACCCGGCAATACCATTACTAGGTACATACCCAGAAGAACTGAGAGATATCTGCACACCAGTGTTCACAGCAGCATTATTCATGATAACCAAAAGTTGGAAACAACCCAGTGTCCATCAACTGATGAATGAATCAACAAATGGTGGAGTATACACACGATGGAACATTATGCAGTGGTAAGAAGAAATGAAGTCCTGAAACATATAACAATACGGATGAACCTGGAATACATTATGTTGAGTGAGGCAAGCCAGACACAAAAGGAGAAATACTGTATGATTGCCCTATTATGAACTAAATATATTATGTGAAATATGAATGTATTATGTGAAATATGAATATGGGTAGATTTGCATATATAAGATCATTATTCCTTGAAGCTGAACAAATGTAATTTAATATTACATAAGGTTAATATCAGACAAAAGAAAAAGAAACATTACACTAAGTGAAGGAGACCAGATACAGAGTATTACATATTGTATGATTCCATTTATATAAAATGTAAATATAAATCAATTCATAAAGATGAAAGGAGATCAGTTGTTATGTAGGTCTGAGGAAGGAATGCTAAGAAGAATGGGGTCTTTCTATTTGTAGTAATGAAATTGTTCTAAAATTGTTGAAATGATGAATGTACAACATTGTGATTATACTAAAAGCCATTGAATATACACTTTGGATAGAATAGCCAGAAACAGCAGCTATGTACAGTGGTGGAAGCACAGAGAAATTGAGAGGTGAGGAATTTTCTTGTTTGTTCATTTGTCTGTTTTTTTGTTTATTATTATTATTATTGATATAATGAAAATACTCTAAAAATAATTGAAGTGATGAATGCACAACTATGAGTTTGTAGCAAATACCATTAATTGTACACCTTGGATGAATTGTGCACTTTATTAATATGTATCAATAAAATTGATTTAAAAATAAATACAATGTCATATACCAAACTGACAGTATGTAGTAAAATAAGGACTCAATGGGACATTTATAGGTTCAAATGTATTCATTGAAAAATAAGAGAGATTTCAAATTCATAACCTAAAATTCCACTATAAGGAAGATGTAAACAGTGTACACATTAAATCGAAAGCAAGCACAAAGACTAAATCGTAAAGATAGAGCAAAAGTAAACAAAATACAAAATAGAAACAAAACAAAATCAATAGAGCCAATTCTGTTGCTTTGACAAAACAGACAAATCTCTAGGTAGACTGGGAAAAGAAAAAGAATGAAGACATAACCAAAATCAGATATGTAAGTAGGGACATTAATACTGACATACAGAATTACAAACAATTTATAAATGATTATTATATGTAATTGTATATCAACAAATTAAACAACCAAAATTAATGTTCAAATTCCCAGAAACATACACAGTATATACCCAAATTATTAAGAAATTGAAAAAGTGAGTAGATTCCCAAGTTCAGAGATTAAATCATATAACATAAAACAACCAACCTATGAAAAATATAAATCCCAGGGCCAAGTGTATCCATTGGTGAATTCTACCAAATAGTTAAAGAAGTATTAGCCTCAAACTTTCACAAACTCTTTTAAAACAAGAAGAGAAGGAAATATTCATTACCCATTTTATGAATGCAGTATTACTGTGCTATTATGATAGGATGACATAGACATCACAATAAAAGAAAATAGAGACTAATATCCCCTTTTAATATAATTACAAACATCCTCAACAAAATCTAGAAAACCAAATCAAGCATCACATTAATTACGCACGATGACCATGATATGACACAATAAAATTGAACCTCAAGAAAAAGATGAAATTTGGCTTTGACAAAATTTCTAAACTTCTGCATAACAGATGACACTATTTTAAAACTGAAAAGTCAAGGCACAGACTTATAAAAATTATATTAATATCATTTGCATGACAAAGAAAATATATATGGTATGTATATATGTATACATAGAGAGAGAGAGAGAAAGAGAGAGCACTTACAATTCGGCAATAAGGTAAGCAGAACCTCTGTTTTAAAATGTGCAATGGTCTTGTACAGAAATTTCACAAATGAATCTATAAAAATGGACAAAATGGTGATAAAGAAAAAGCTCAGCATCATTAGTAGTGGAGAATTGCATATTAAAACCACAGTACATCTTTACCACTATATACCTGTTAGAATGACCAAAAGATAACAAAGTGAAAACACCAAGGGACAGGAATGTAGAACAACTGGAACTCTATTCTTGTGGTTTGTATACGTCTCTATATTTTTAAAGCTGTTAGTACTCCACAATCACCCTATGGACATGAGCGCTAAATTTAATCTGTACCCATCTGGGTGTCCGCCTACTTTCAAAGCCCATTGGTAAAATGTGAAAAACAATATTAGAGATAATGTACTTTAAAGTAGCTACCACTATGTTTATGTCCCCACTGCTGCACTTCTCAAGTAATCAATAGCAAGTTTCCAGGAAAAACTTAAGACTGAAAAGAACAGAGAAGCTCCCTCTGTGTTATAAGTCAACAGAGAAACTGACTCAAAGCTTCCCATGTGAGAATTATTTCACACTGCTATTCACATGACATTTAACTTTCTCAACAACAGAATTTTAGAAGGGGAATGAGAACTCTTACTTGGTTAAGTTTGCAAGTGTAAGTAATGCAATTTCTCATTAATGAATCAGTTTTTCTCACATATGGCACCCCAGAATTCCTGTTTCTAAGACAAACGCTTTCCATCAAAGAAGAAATTAATTCCTGGGAGAGCAAGCAGCAACCACAAGACCAGGTCCCTGATCAGGTTTGTATACCTCTTTAAATATCTACACGATGCAAAGTGGAAATATTTTTCTGTTGATCACATCACCCGAGCAAGATTCATCAGGGGCAGAGTAACATCTGTAAACATATTTCTACAACACTTTTTGCCTCTTGCCCTGCAGGAACAGAGCCATCCACATTTAGAAGGTCAATTCTCCATATTATTTCACGTGAGTCCATTCAGGAAAAGATTTTATATTTTAACATAAAAAGAAAGATATAGACTCTTCAAAACACATTAGTAACAACTGTTGATTTGAATTAACCAAATAGGCTTTCTTGGAGTGTGCAACAGCTTTTCTATTAAAAGTTATAAATTCCAAGAGATGCTAAGTTTTAAGATGCGATTGTTCATGGATTGCCACAAACATCATTTAGATACGCTACAAAGACTACTATGGTACTTTTTTTACAATAGCGATGACGCTTATAAAAGATTGTTACTTTCCATCTATATAAATCATAATTTTCAACTCTTCAAATATAGGAAAAAAATATTTCATCCTCACCCCATTATATCAAAATATAATAAATATCATTAACTTAATTCAGCTGATTAAAATGAGAAGACTCAGAGAAGTTAAGCACTTTGTAGGAGTGTAACCCAGATCTCTGACTCTGGTGCCATGCTTTTATCACAAGACAATTTCCTTTAATAATGAATGCATCATGAAGATGAAAACAATATTTAAATGCACTTCAGTCACACGAAAGACATAAGTATGAATAGGAAATGACATAAAAATCAGCTAATTATTTTAGTACAAATAAGAAAAGGAGAATCCTTTGTGGAATAACTGCTAACATAATATGGATTATATGTGTCTCTGGGGCTCCCTGTGTTATTGTTCTAAGTGTCAATTCTTCCTATCTTGTAGGAGCATAGACAGTTATACATGGAATATATGAAAGCCCTATGTGTGTTCCCAGCACTATGCAGGATCGATTCATAATAGCTCTCTAAAGCAATTCATATAACAATATAGGGGGTGGATATTATTACTCTGCTTATGCAGAATGTAAGATACTAAGAAATGTACCCAAAGTAAATGAAATTGTAAGCTGAAGAGTATTTTATCTGGTCTTACTTATTCTGAAACTAATAAACTTACTGACTGACATTTTCAACACTTTTCAGAAGACTCAAAAGAAAAACCAGGGCAGTGGATAAGGATAAGGGAGAGGAGATTAGGGAACAAGAGAGAGGCTGCTTTCATTGCTTTCAATGAAAGCAGTATCACATTTTGTAATATTTAAGTGACCCAAGATGCCAGTATATATGTTTTGTTAGCTACCATGAAAGAGTAATAAAATAATGGTAATTATTATAGTAATATCAGAAGACTACTATTTCAGCATTGTTTTTTAAAATAATAATATAAGGTATAGTTTAAGAAATGGGAAGGAAAAAAATAAACAGAGTAACCTAAGTCTTTCCCTTGTCTCTGCTCTTTACTAGCTGCTTTATCTTGGGCAGGATGTTGCTTCTGATTCCTGATGTATAAAAATATTTAAAAATATCTCAAAGCTTTATAGTGAATAAACCAATGTCTGCAATGGACTTAGAATACAAAGTGAACATTATATTTTAGCTAATATTGTTGTTACTATAACTATTGCCATTAATAGTTATAGTAACATAGTCTCACGACTATTTCCTCATTTACACATGGGTAATCAATACCAACCACATAGTTCGTTATAAGGGTTAAATGAAATCACATGTGCGGAGAATTTATCTATATGCTGTATACATAGCAAGGAATCATTAATGGATATATATTATTAGCTGTGGTAAAGTTAATTGTATTCAGATAGGAAACATTATAAATGCTTTACAGCAAAATTTTAATTTTTTCTTTCACTAACATCACCAATAACCAGTTTTTCATAAATCAACTATTATAGTCTCCTAGCTAGTTTCTCTGTCACTGGCGGCCACCTTCGTTCTGAACTCCAGCCCACGCTTTCTTCAAGACACAGCAATTTCTCAATAATCCCCTTTCCCCAGATTCGTCTTTATCCTTCTACTCATTTTCTCATTATCTTCCAGAAAACTCTATTTCCCATACAATAAAGGGTACATCCATGACCTTTACATAAATCTTCTCTCTACCTTTCCCATGTTATCTGAATATATGTATACTAGCCACTACTTCCAAATTAGGCTGTCAATCATCAGTGAGCACAGATGATCTCCTTTCCTATGTCTTTAAAAATTCATCATATCTATGAGCTTTACAGAATTTCACCTGGGAGGCAGTTTTAGTGAGTCCCAAGAATTCATTACCTTTATTTTTATCTCAAAATCACATAATACTGCAAATATTCTCACTGTCATGATTTTGTGAAAATCAGGATAGGCTAAACATTTGCTACATTAGAAACCATGCATGTGTCACCAGACCTAGTTTTTCTCCCTACATTTGGTTTTTAGAATGCTGGTAATAAACCAAGCCTGATTGATTATAAGACCATCCTGTATGGGAAAATTACATAATAATGAACAAATCAATAGAATCCAGATGTTTATTATTTCTTACAATGGGAAAGTTTAACAAATTCAAGGTTGCATTAGTAAAAACTGTTATATTATCAGATCACATAATTAAGAGCCATGTGAAATTCATGGAAAAATGAAACATGACAGCGTTTTTTCTCCTGGGGCTTGCAGAGAATCCAGACATGCAGAAAATCATATTTGCGGTATTTTTTTGTCATCTATATCATCACAGTGGTAGGAAATGTGCTCATTGTGGTCACCATCATTGCCAGTCCATTGTTGGGTTCCCCAATGTACTATTTCCTGGCCTATCTCTCCTTTCTAGTGCCTACTACTCCCGTGTCAATACTCCAAACCTGATCATTGTTTCACTCCATGAAAAGAAGACCATATCATTCAATGGATGTATGTCCCAAGTTTGGGAATATTTCTTTGGAGGGTCTGAGATCATCCTACTTACAGTGATGTACTATGACTGCTACATGGTCATTTGTCAGCCCTTGCACTATACAACCATCATGAGCCAGGGGGTGTGTGGCTTGCTAGTGGGAGTGGCATGGGTGGGTGGTTTACTTCACACAACCATACAGATCCTCTTCATGCCCTGATTACATTTCTGTGGCCCTAATATCATGGATCACTTCATGTGTGATCTGAACCCTTTGCTCACTCTTGCCTGCACTGATACCCACCCTCTAGGACTTTTTGTAGCTGCTAACAGTAGGTTCATCAGCCTGTTAAACGTCCTCCTCTTGCTGGTCTCTTATATGGTCATCCTGCACTCCCTACGAAACTACAGCTTGGAAGGGAGGCACAAAGCCCTGTCCACCTCTGTCTCCCATATCACAGTGGTCATCTTACTCTTTGTGTCTTGCATATTTGTGTATATGAGACCTGCAACTACTTTACCCATTGATAATGCAGTTACTGTATTCTACACTAACCTAACTCCCATGTTAAATCCCTTAATTTATACCTTAAGAAATGACCATATGAAAAATGCTGTAAGGAAACTCGGCAGTAAGAAAGCTGTTTCAGGTTACAAATAAATACATATGGAGCACCACTACATTTCAACTAAGGAAATTGTCAACAGTATATTTTGGATGATCTGAACAAGGACTACTTATTAGAGAAATGAAAAAATCTAATTACTACAATTCATGGATTCTTCACTGAAGGAAGCAGAGATGATTGCAAGACATGGGATGAAACCTAACAGGTTCACTTTTTCTATATTTGGAAATTCTGTCCAGTTGGTCTTAGTTTTATTGTCTTAATCCATATGCATGGATTCAGAGACTTTTCCTCTAATAGAAATTAAGAGAACTAATAAAAAAGGGTAAACATTGCTAATATCCCCATTTTAAAAGTGAGGAAAAAGAAAGGGGAAGATGAAACAAACAAACAAAAAACAACAGATTTATTAAAGAGTCAGTAACCCTATTTTGACTGATTTCACAGCTATACTCATCTGCATTGAGACACTGCCGGGCAATGAGGAAACAAAGGTCAAGTAATTATAATAGCAACAATTTATTGAGCCAGAGACGCTGCTTGGCACATTTTACATATTTCATTTTCCATAGACATAAATCTAATGATTTTTCTTTAATAAATGCTTATTTTTATATATTAGAATTCATGGTCATTCATTCCTTGTATCATTGAAATTAACTGCAATTCAGAGGTATAAAACAATGGCATTTAATCTCTGATATAGGTAATGAAGTTTATGCCATGTTTCCAACTTTCTTTGTGTGATCCAGAACAATTTCATTAATCATTTAATTCATCTTATTATTTAAGCAAAAAGAAGGAATAATGACTCAAATAAAGTACTATATGTACGTTAGGCAGAAATTTCTATTTGTTAAAAATGTGGGCATACTCTGAATAATACTTACCAGCCTGATGCAATTATTTTTGCAATGTAGCACAATGGGTGGTACACAACAAATACTAGATGAATGTATACAAAATGAATAAATTAAATAAAATGTAGAACACAAACATAGTATGAAATCCTGGGGAATAGTTTCTTTCCTTTATCTGACTCAAATTCTAAGGGAACTTTAAGCTAGATCTCATGAGGTGATCACAATTTTATTTCATCTTTTAAATTCCTACTTAAACTCAGAAAAAAGAAAGAAACTGATACAAAGATTCCCAGCATATGAGCAAATAGTTTACCTTGATATACTCCCAGCTGTCAGCAAGTTTTCATTATCTTATAAATGTGGTCTGTTTGTGTTATCTTTTTATGTTTGTCAATGTACTTTTTGTTAACATTTATATTAAATGCTGTTTTGAAAAGTGTATCGTTCTGTCTATACATGAGTAAATTTTATCCTGCATATATCCCATTAATTCCTTCTCTCTTTATTAATTCATTAACCAACAACATTTTTGAGCCCAAGTAATGTGACAGTGGCTGGGCTGCAGTGGAAAATAAAAAGATACCCAGGTTCTACCTCACTGCAGAGCTTCCGGTAGCTTATTATCATTGGGAATCCTGTTGTGTGGGGCAGGAATTAAAACAGCACAGGGGCCTATAAAAACACATGTGAGGGATACCCAGAAAAATCCAGGAAAGAATCAGGAAAGGTATCCTGAATAAAAGACAAAAAACATGAGCCTTCAAGAGTGAAAAAATTTCCACAATATTAATAGGCATGAGGTTGTGGTGAGAGCTTCGTATGAGGTGGAATATATAACAAAGGCCAAGAGGTCAAATTGAGTATAAGTACAAAACAAACAATTCAGTATAACTATGGGTATGAATACATGTATTCTTTCAACAATTATTTTTTAAATTCCCATTGTGTGTCATTCACGGTGCTGGGCAATGAGGGGGTATAGTATAAAAAGCAAATATAAACAGGGAAGATCAGAAAGAGTCCTATAGTCTTCTTAAAGTTTGATGCTAAGGACAATGGGGGAACTGCTTAACTAGTACATGATACAGTGGACTTGAAATTTAGAATAACTCTAACTATTGTAGGGGAACCAGACTAGAATTAGGACAGCAGTTCAGAGGTTATCCTAATGATTTAGGGATGAGCATGGAACCTGAACTCTGTTGGTGCCAGTGGGGATTCAGACTGTGGTAGACCTGGGCTGCCACGTCCCAGCCACTTTCATTCTGGGCTGCGACTATCACAAAGCTCCACACTTCTCTGTATGTGTGGATCGGAAGAAATGAAAGCTGTCTCACTTGAGGGTTGGTACCACTTCCCCAGGGCCCAATAAGGCACAATGACTGACTGGCATAGGGATGCAAAATACTGGATCCTTGACTCTCTCTCATATTGCCTGTGTCCCTCATCCCTTCTATAAATCAATTTCATAAAAATTTCCATGTCAGATTTTGCATCTAAGGAATCAGAGGTATAATGGAGAGATACAAAAGGATTCAATTTATATTCAGGAGTTATAATCTAAACAATAATGATGAAGAATAGAAAGAGAAAGGAAATGAATGAGACCAAGTTCTGGCTTAGATCACTGAATGGAGTTGTGAATGCAAGATGGAACACAAAGAAGATGAGTGTTGTTTGGAATATATTGATTGAGATGCCATGGAAAACATCCAAGTAACAATCTATAAGGCATTGACTATATGGATCTGATCCTCAGAAACAAGAACTGGGTGGAAGAAATGCAGGATTCTTGAGCATGTAGATGGTATTTAAGCCATAGCAGTACTAAGCATCACCTTGGAAGTGTGCTTAAAGTGAGAAGGGAGAAGGGAAAAGAATTTCCTAATGTGATTCAGGGAACCATGAGTGATCCTCAGTGATCTTTCAAATGATCCATAGACATTTTGTTATTTTCAGGAAAAATACAAAGTAAAATGATCTCAATTTAAAATTTAAAAAATTACTTAACTCTATCTCAATCTCAGCAGGAAAGCTCTCAGTCTTTCACCATTGAGTACATTGTTAACCGTGGGTTTTCATATTTGCACGTTTCCATGTTGAGAAAGTTTCTTTCTATTCCTACCTTTCAGGTTGCTTTTGTAAATAATGCTGTATTTTTTCAAATGCCATTTATGCATCAATTGAGATGATCATGTTATTTTTTTTCTTCATTTTATAAATGTGGTGTATGACATTGATTTTTTGTGTGTTGAACCGCCCTTGAATGCCTGGGATAAATCCCCCTGGATTGTGGAGTCTAATTCTTTCTATGTGCTTTTGGGCATCAGTTAGAAAGTGTTTTGTGAGGATTCTTGCAACTACATTCATTAGAGAAATTGGTCTGTAATTTTCTTTTTTCATAGTATCTTTGGCTTTGTTATTATCATGATGTTGGCTTCATAGAATGAGTTTGTTAGCATCCCTTTGTTCAATTTTTTGGAAGAGTTTGAGCAAGATTGGTATTAGATCTTCCTTAAATGTTTGGTAGATTTCACGTGTGAAGCCATCTAGACCTGGGCTTTTCATTTATGACTATTTTTTATTAATATGTTTCTTTTATTAAAATATATAATTTATACAGGAACATACATAAACAATAAGTGTATAGTAAAAGTTGTGCATTTACAAAATAAACATGCATAACATCATACAGGGGTCACATACATCACCCCTACACCAACACCTTGCATTGTTGTGAAACATTGTTATGCAAGAGCATCATCAAAACATTACTGCTAACTATAGCCCTTATCTTACATTTGGTGTATTTTCCCCCCAACCCACCCTATTGTTGTTTTTTTATTTTTTTATGTTTTTATTTTATTGAAGTATAGCATTTATACATGAAAATATATAAAAAGTTTGTAGTAAAAGTGAACTTACAAAACCAACATGCATACTATCATACAGGGCTCCCATACATCAACCCACCTCCAACACCTTGCATTGTTGTAAGACATATGTTACAAATTACGAAAGAATATTGTCAAAATCTTACTACTAACTATAGTCCATATCTTATATTTGGCGTCTCTTCCCTCCAACCCACCTTATTATTTTTTTAAAATATGTTTTTTATTATAGAAGTTGTGAACTTACAAAACAATCATTCAAATGTGTAGAATTCCCACACAACCCCCCTTCATCAACATGCCACATCATGGTAGAACATTTGTTACAGATTATGAGATAAAATCATCAGAATATGACCATCAACCATGGTCCATAGCATACATTTGGCATACTTTTTCCATACTCTCTCATTATCAGCACAGTACTTCTTTGGCATAGATGCGTGAATATTACAGTACTGTTGTTAACCACAGTCCATAGACCACTCCTTTTCTATTTTTCCCATCTGTCTTCACATTCCTACTGCCCTGCAGTAGTGATGTACATCTGCTCTAGCTCACAAAGACACTCTTTCATCTGTACCATCAACCACAGTTTTCATCTACCTTAGGGTTCACTGTGTTATTCAGTCCCTAGATTATTCTCTAGCTTTCTTTCTATTGAAATTTACATCCCTAGACTGCCTTTTCCAGCCACATTCCCATTTAAAAACCAGCTGTTACTCACAGTAATGTATTACCATCATCTCCATACATTTCCACACTTTTTCAGTAAAGTTAATTAAAACTTTTACATACATTAAGCATCAGTAGTCCTTCTCAGCCCTCCTCTTATCTCCTTTAAGAACCCACCACCTACCACCAAGTCTTGAAGATGTTATCCTACATTTTCTTCTAGAAGGCTTATGGTTCTTGCTTTCATATTTAGGTCTTTGGTCGTTTTTTAGTTAATTTTCATATAAGGTGTGAAATAGGGGTCTTCTTTCTTTCTTTTGGCTTTGGATATCCAGTTCTCCCAGCACCATTTGTTTTATGGGCTGTTCCAACCAAGCTGGGTGGGTTTGACAGTCTTGTCAAAAACCGCTTGACCATAGATGTGAGGGTCTGTTTCGGGAACCATCAGTTCAGTTCCATTGGTCTATGTGTCTATTTTATTCTAGTACCATGCTGTTTTTACCACTATAATTAGTTAATATGATTTAAAGTCTGGAAGTGAGAGTCTTCCAACTTCACTCTTACTTTTTAAGAGTTTCTGGATATTCAGGGTCCCTTACCCTTCCAAATAAATTTGGTAATTGTGTTTTCTATTTCTATAAAAAAGGCTGGTGGAATTTTTATCAGGATTGCATTATATCTGTATATCAATTCAGGTAGTATTGACATCTTAATGATATTTAGTCTTCCAATCCATGAGCATGGAATGTTCTTCCAATTATTTAGGACTTTTTAAATTTCTTTTAACAATGCATTGTAGTTTTCTGAATACAAGTGATTTACATCCTTGATTAAATTTATTCCTAAATATCTGTATTTGATTCTTCTATTCGCTATTATAAATGAGTTTTTTTCCTAACTTGAGCCTCAGATTGTACATAACTAGTGTCTTTTAAAGTCTATTTCATCTGATATATGTATAGGTATAGCTACTGCACTTTTTTTTTGTTTTGTTACGGCATGCTTAGAATATCTTTTTCTAGCCTTTCACTTTCAATCTATTGGTATCATTGGTTCAAAGGTCAGTCTTTTGCAGAAGCATTTAGATGGTTCATAATTTGTTATCCATCCCACCAGTCTGTGTAATTTGATTGGGGAGCTTAATCCATTAGCATTCGATGCTATTACTCTAAAGGCAGTTCTTATTTCACCCATTTTGACCTGTGGGTTTTATTTGTCATGTTTCATTTTCATGAGTCTTTTGAGACTTTTAGTTACTATTACTGGTAAAATCTTCATGTCTAGATTCTCTTCCAAACCTCTCTATCCTGTCTTTTCTTTTCAGACAGTAGTATAACCTTTAGTATTTCCTGCAAAGCCAGTCTCTTTGTAATAAACTCTCTTAGTTTCTGTTTATCTGTGAATATTCTAAACTCACCCTCATTTTTTAAAGACAATCATACTGGATATAAGATTCTTGGCTGGAAGGTTTTCTCTTGCAGTATCTTAAATATATCACACCACTGCCTTCTTGTCTCCATGGTTTCTATGAGAAATCTGCAACTAATCTTATTTTGTACCCCTTATATGTTATGCATTACTTTTCTCTTGCTGCTCTCAGAAGTCTATCTTTGTCTTTGGCATTTGACATTCTGATTCATATGTGTCTCAAAGTTGGTCTATTTGGATTTATTTGGATGGGGGTACATTGTGCTTCTTGGACACAGATATCTACATCCTTCAATAAAGCTGGGAAATTTTCTACCATTATTTCTTCAAATATTCCTTTAGTCCTTTTCCCTTCTCTTTTCCTTCTGGGACACCCATGACATGTATGTTTGCACGTCTCTTTCTGTCTTTAGTTCCCTGACACTTTGTTAAACTTTTTCCATTCTATTCTTCATCTGTTATTTTGCATATTCACTTTCAGAGGTCGTATCTTCAAGCTCACCTATCCTTTCTTCTTACTCCTCAAATATGCTGTTATATGACTCCAGTGTATTTTTAATTTCATATATTGTGCCTTTCATTCCCATAAGATTTGCTGTTTTGCTACGTATGCTTTCAAATCCTTCCTTGTGCTCATCCAATTCCTTCTTAATATCTTTAATGTCTTTAGCTATTTCATTTAATTTATTAAGGATATTTGTTTGAATATCTATGATTAGTTGTCTCAACACCTTATGTCATCTGGAGTCTTAACTTGTCCCTTGAACTGGGCCATATTTTCTTGTTTCTTGGTATGGATTGCAGTTTTTTTGTTGGTGTCTTGGCATATGGCTTACTAGATTTATTTATTCTAGGCACAGTTTCTCCCTTCAGTTTATGGATTTCTTGCCATTTCTCTTTGCTGTTTGTGTAGAAGGAGCCAAAGATGTAGTTGGGGCTGTAAGCTCTGGAGACTCAAGCTGCCTGTGTTGCCCCAGGGACCAATGATTTTCTCCCACCTTCTCCTTTGCCGTGGGTAGGGACAGAGCCACAACCTTGTGCAATTATCCAAGTCATGCAGGGCAAGACCTGTAGTGGCCTGGAGAGACTGATGGAAATTTACACCCCATCCTCCCCTGCCTGCGGCAGGGATGGAGCTGCAGATGTGGGCTGCAATCTATTCCATGTGGGTCCAAAATGACCACAGGTAGACTGACATAGCACTGGGCTCCCTCCCAGCCACAGGTGGGGATGAACCCTCTGGACTGCCCAACAATCTAATTCATGTGGACTGAATGTACCTGCAGTTGCCCTGTGAGGCTGACAGAGAACTGTCCCTTCTGCCCTTTAAAGGTAGGAATGGAACCACCAATGCCCAATAGTTCAGTCCGAGTAGGCTGAAAGTTCCTGCCATTGCTCAGAGAGGCTGAAAAACAGCAGCCACCTGCTATGCTATTGGGTGTTGGGGGGTGGATCCACAGGCACCAACAGTTCAGTCCCTGTTGGCCAAGAGTACCTACCATTGTCTGGAGAGTCTAAGGAGATCCCAGCCCCCTCACATTCTCTTAGGGTTGGGGGTGGATCCACATGTGTCCACCAGTCCAGGCCATGCAGGACAAAAATGCCTGCTGTTGCCCATAAAAGGCTGAGGAAACACAGCTCCCCTTTTACCTTACTATAGGTGTCCGACTATTCAATATGTGTGGGCCGAAAGCACCTGCAGTTACATAGAGAGGCTGAGAAAACACAGCTCCCATCTTAGCCTATTAGGGTTCAGGGATGGAGCTACAGGTGCCCGAGTATCCAGACTATGTGGGCAGAAAGCCCACTGTCTTCCCAGAGAAGCTGAAGAAACTCCAGCTCCCTCTTATCCAATGGGCTTGGTGGGGTGGAGATGGAATTGAAGGTGCTCAACAAACCAGTTTGTGTGGGCTGAAGTACCTGCAGTTACCTGGAGGAGTTGGTATAGGTCCAACCAGCTTCCTCCCTGCCAGAGGTGAGGCTGAAACCTAGACTAGGGCTGCAGCCCGATCTGGGTGGAAAGAAGCTGGCATCTTTGAGCACTGTGATTTTCAATCAGCCTCCCTTCTGCTCATGCTGGGAGCAGAGTTAAAATGGCTACTACTGGCCTCTTTCTTACCTGTACAGGTTCAAACTTTAGCTGTTCTTAGAATTATACTTTAGCTGGCCA
Source organism: Cabassous unicinctus (assembly GCA_029593785.1). NCBI lineage: Eukaryota > Metazoa > Chordata > Mammalia > Cingulata > Chlamyphoridae > Cabassous > Cabassous unicinctus. The sequence goes on along the minus strand of JAQZBX010047284.1, from coordinate 2,923 downwards.
AATTTACTAATCAGTAGCTAAAGTTGGTGGTCAAACATCTCTTCCTCCTTTGTTTTGGAGAAATGGAGCTTCTGACGCCAGCTATGGAATAGCTTCTGAGGTGGCTTCCACTGGCAGAGTAGGATAAGCACCGGCCTCTGCAGCATGGCCTGTAGTTTCCTGGAGAGGCTGGTGCAGGTTCCCCATCTTCCTCCCTGCAGGAGGTGCAGCTGAGGCTTTGCTAGAGCTGCAATCCAATATGGATGGAAAGGAGCCAGTCCCTCCCAGCACTGTGATTTTCATTTTCAGTCTGCCCCATTGCCCCTTATGCTGGGGACAGAGTTCAAATGACAGCTACCGGCCTCTTTCTGACTTGGATAGGTTCAAACTTTAACTGTTCTTAGTATTACACTTTAGCCAGCTGAATTTACTAATCAGTAGCTCAAAGCTGATTCTCAACCATCTCTTCCCACCACCCCCATTTTTGGGAAATGGAGCTTCCAATTTTAGGCATGGAATACCTCCTGAAGCAGCTTGCACCGCCAGTGGAATATACGCCCCAGCATCTGAGGCATGGAGTGCCCTACACACAAATCTTCTCCGCAAAGGGACAGTCTCCTTCTTCAATTCTTTCAAGGATGTTGCAGGATGGTCTGCTGGTCACCTGGAGCCCCCAAACAGATGCTTTAGATAGCTCTGGGTGATTAGTAACTGCCCTTTAGAATGAGCTGACCATTGGAACTCCTTACTGTGCCAACATCTTTCTGGTTCTGTTTTGCTTCTATTTTTTTTTTAATATATTTGTATTACAGAGGTTGGTAACTTACAAAGCAAACGTGCACATGTATAGAATTCTCATATTGTTTCAATCTCATTACATGTTATTGACTTGTTGGTCTTCTGTTTCTTCTAGGTTAGTGTAAGTTGTTCACATGTTTTCAGGAATTTGTCCATTTTGTTTTTGTTGTCTAGTTTGTTGGCATATAGTTGTATCTTCTTATGACTTCTTTTATTTCTGCAGAGACAGTGGTGATGTCCTAACTCTCATTTCTGATTTTGTTTATAATGCATGTCTTCCTTTCTTTTCTTTGTCAGTCTAGCCAAAGGTTTGCCAACTTTGTTGATCCTGAAGAACCAACTTTTGGTTTTGTTTATTCTCTCTAATGTTTTATTGTTGTTTGCATTTGCATTTATTTCTGCTCTAATCTTTGTTATTTATTTCCTTTTGCTTGCTTTGGGATTAGTTTGCTGTTCTTTTTCTAGTGCCTCCAGATGTGCATTTAGGTCTTCAATTTTAGCTCTTTCTTTTCTTTTAATCTAAGTATTGAGGGCTATAGATTTTACTCTCAGAATTGCCTTTGCCCTTTGCTGTATCCTATAGGTTTTCAGATGTTATGTTCTTGTATTCACTTATCTCAAGATATTTATTGATTTCTCTAACAATTTCTTCTTTTTCCCACTGATTCTTTAAGAGTGTGTTGTTTAATCTCTCTATATGTGTGAAGTTTCCCTTTTTTACCACCTCTTATTGATTTCCAGCTTCATTACATTATGATCAGAAAAAGTGCATTGTAAAATTTCAATCTTCCAAAATTTATTGAGACATGTCTTGTGACCCAACATATGGTTTATCCTGGAGAAAGATCCATGAGACCTTGAGAAGAATGTATATAATGCTCAAAAGATATCTGTTAGGTCTAGTTCATTTAGCATTTCACTCAAGCTCTCTGGTTCCTTTTTGGAACCTCTGTCCAGATATTCTATCCAATGTGGAGAGTGGTTAACTGAAGTCTCCAACTATTATTGTTGAGATGTCTATTTCTCCTTTCAGATTTGACAGTTTGTGTCTCATGTATTTAGGAGCACCCAGATTAGGTTCATAAATACTTATGATTGTTCTTTCCTCTTGGAGAATTACCCCTTTTATTAATATATAATGACCTTCTTCATTTTTTTTAACAGTTTACATTTAAAGTCTATTTTGTCCTGTATTTGTATCACAACTACAGGTCTTTTTCCATTACTATTTGCATTAAATATATTGCATCTTAGGTGTGTCTCTTGTAGACACCACTTAAATGGCTCACATTTCTTTATCCATTCTTTCAGTCTATATCTTTTGATTGGGGAGTTCAATCTATTAATATTCAATGATAATACTGTAAAGACATTATTTAATTTGTGCATTTTACCTTTTGGTTTTCCATTGTCATATCTTATAATTATCCATCTTTTTAACCTTTTAGTTAACCTTACTAATAATTTTCTTTTCTACACTATTCTCCAATTCTCTTACCCTTGTCTTTTCCTTTCTGGCAGTAGCAATCCCTTTAGTGTTGCTTGTAAATCTTACTTTTTGGTAGTAAAATCCCTCAGTTTTTGTTTGTCTGTGGACTTTAAACCCACTGTAATTTTCTTTGCCAGATAAAGAATTCTTGGCTGACAGTTTTTTCTCCTTCAGAACCTTATATATATCATACTAGTACCTTCTTGACTCCACTGTTTCTGATGAGAGATCAGCACTTAGTCTTATTGAGCTTCCCTTTCTATGTGATGCATCACTTTTCTCTTTTTCCTTTCAGAATCTTCTCTTTATCCCTGGCTTTTGAAATTCTGAATAGTAGATGGCTCAGAGTAGGGTTATTTGGATTTATTCTTTTTGGAGTATGTTGTCCTTCTCTGTTGTTAATATTTATATCTTTCATATGGTTTGGGAAGTTTTTGGACATTATTTCTTCAAATATTTTTTATACCTCTTTTCTGTTGTCTTCTCCTTCTGGGACATTATATCATGTATACTTGTGTGTTTCCCATTGTCATTCAATTCCCCGAGACTTTATTCTCTGTTTTCCATTCTTTTTCTGTCTTTTCACATTCAGATTCTCTATCCTCCAATTCACTAATTCTGTCCTCTGTTGTAGGATATGAAAAAACATCTTTCCTG
>JAQZBX010047283.1:0-20518 GCA_029593785.1 Cabassous unicinctus | reverse complement strand
ACCTGCTCATCAATGCCCCCTTTATTAACTTTCTCCCCTCCCCCTGCCTGGTCTCCCCCCTTCCTCACGCCCCAAATCAGCCAGTTCCACCGAATCCTAATCAGAGTCATGATCTTGGAATTACCTCCATGTCTTTCCCTCTGTCTCCCCCACCTCCACCCCCTCTGTGCTTCTGCAGCCTTTTTTGAATGTCTAAGTGACCAGTATCCATTGTGCTGGGCCAGGAGCGCTGATGAACTTTGCTAATGATCTGGAAAGGCGGGCCCTGGGGCTGAGTTAATTTTAGCTGCAAATTTTCAATACATGTAAGTGGAAGGAGCCAAAAGCCTGTTCTGAAACCTTCCACAGAGCTAAGGACACCAGGATGGCTATGCTTCCATGCCTCCCACCTGCCAGGTTGTGTGACTCCTCCATTCAGGGGTTTCTGGGAGTGGTTGCTGTGACCGCAAGGGTCCCCCGTGACCCGAATGTCCCCCTTAGATCACCCAGGGCAAGCTTCTGTCCCCCCTGGACCAGGGATCTGGAAGGGTCAGCCTCCCCCTGCCCATGTTGCCAGAACTGAGTTTCCAGGCTCAGCTTGTCCACCCACACCCCACTTCCTGCCACCATCTGCCAGGATATGTGTGCCCCCTCTAGCCTCCCCGCATCCTCTCACAGGCATCAGGGAAGGCAGACACCACTCCTGGTGAGTCATGTGTTGGCACAATCCCAGCAGGGCCCTCTGTGGGGCAGTGGCCCTGAGTGGGAAGAGGGAAAGACAGTGGACACAGCTCTCTGGGTCAACCTGGCCAGCTCCCTGCCTTCATCCCATCTCCTCTCTCCTTCTTCCTCCCTGGGATAGCTGTCATTATGGCTTGAGGTCTAGCCCTAATCCCGGTGGGCAGAGGGTCTTAGTGCCAAGTTTCCTCCTTGCTGCTGGTGCAAGGAGCCTTGGGAAGGGGCAGAGTCTCCCCTTGAAAGTTCAGGCCTTTTGCTGGACAGGGCCCAGGTAAGGATATCCCAGGGTGGCTGAGACTGTGTGGGGAGAAGGGTGGCTCTGGGATGGAGGGGCCGGGATGGAAGGCCACATTCCAGCTGTAAATGAGAACTGGATGTGCAGGTGCACATGCCCAGCCTCACACCTGAGTCGCCCCAGGGGCTGCATATTAGGGTCTTTATCTCTCAATCTCTCTGTCTCTCTTTGACTTTCTGGCCTTTGTCTCTCCCTGACTTGCCCTTGTTTCTTGTCTCTCTCTCTCTCTGTCTCTCCATCTATTCTTGAATATATGTGTGTGTTTCTATATCTCTTTTTGTCTTTCTCATTCTAGTCCTCTCTGCCCCTCAGTCTGCCCATCTCTCTCTCTCTGTCTGTATCTCTGGTCTTCTCTCTGTATCTCTGTCTCAGTCCCTATGTGTGTCTCTGTGTCCCTTTGTCTCTCTCTTTCTGTCTCTCTGTTTCTCTCTGCGTCTCCGTGTCCAGGGATTCTCTCTCCCAACACCAGGTCGATTCCGTGGGAGGTGGAGCCAGAGGCGCGCCTTTGAGAGAGAGGGGCTGCCTACGCCTTTAAGTGCGGGCGCGCGCGGGGCCTGCGCCTTTAAGCACGGGCGCGCGCGCGGCCCTGGGCTCCCGGCGAGGAGGCCGCGAGAGCGCCCGGCCCCGGCCCGCCTGCCCGGCCCCCGCCCCGGCCCCCGCCCCGGTCCCGGCGGGGGAGGGGTCTCTAAGTGCGGCCCCTCCCCCCTGCGCCCCCGCCTGCGCTGCGGTGTCCCCACCCCGCGAGTCCCTGTCTGTCCCTCAGTCCGCACCCCGGCCTTGCCCCACCCCGGCTACGGTGCTGCCCGGCCGCACCCCCCCACCCCCGCCCACCGCAGCCGACCCCCTCCCTCCCGGCCGCCCCCACCGCCCGGGCGCAGGTGGCCGGGACGCCGACGCCCCAGACCCGGCGGCTGCACCCCGACATCGAGGGCCTGCACTCCGAGATTAGATCCAGAGATTTGGACACCTGGCCTGGGACTCTGTTCTGGGGCCGGCACCCCGAAATCCGGCGGTGGAACCCCAAGACCTGGAGCCTGAACTCCAATATCTGGGGCTGGAGTCCCAGTATCTGGTCATGGGACACCCCAAGGTTTGGAGCCCGAACCCCAAGATTTGGAACATGGACCCCAAGATTTGACACCTAAAGCCCCAGACGTGGAACCGAACTCTGAATTCTGTGCCTGGGACCTTGAAACCTGGAACCAGATTCCCATATCTATACCCTGGAACCCCACTATTTGGAACCTGAACCCTGAGATTTAGGCCTCAACTTCCTGATCTGAACCATGGGATCCCAAGAGGCCGGAACCTGAGTTTGGGCCTGAAGTCCTTGGCGCAGACCTGAATGCTGAAATCTGGGTCCAGAAACCTCCAAATCTTGACTCAGTACCTCAGTATCTGAACCCAGAACCCCAGTATCAGATCCCAGGACTCTGGGCCTGGGATTCAGACTCCAACCCCCCATTTGGCCATTTGCCATCCCAAGACGACCTGGGAGACCCTGGCCCTGAACAACCCAAACTGGGGCCCAGATCTCTAAAACTGGACCCTATACTGGGGGCCTTGGACCCTGAATATCAAGGTCTGGAGACTGTGGCCACGGATCTGAGCTGAGACGCAGTGGGCACAGCCCCTCCACAGAGGCTGGGGACAGGGAGGGCCTGCAGGTGCCTGCACTCTGACCCCCTTGGCCTGAGGACTCTGCTCCCTGGGGCGGATTCCAGCTCAGGTAAGGCTCCTGGGAGACCTCCGTGGTGGGGGCGGGCTTGGGAGGAGATGTGTGGCTGGGGGTGGAGGTAGGTGAGGGTCAGGCCCTCGGAGCATCCCCAGGGTCTCCCCAGGAAACAGACCCGCCCAGGGGTCTGCCTCCAGCTCCCCGAGCTGCCCCAGACACCCTCTGGACTCTTGGCCAGCCCTGGCTGTCCCTGACCTGACCTCCTCTTCCCTGGTCGAGGCATCTCCAGGTTTCTGACCACCACCCCGTTCTCTAACTACTTCTTGCCATCTGTCCCATCTGACAATCCACAGCCGCCTCTGGGGGTCCACCTCTTCTCTCTCTGGTCTCCTTTTTCCACCTCTCCTCCCAGTCACCACCTCTGTCCACCTCTCTATCTGATCGCCTTTGGTACCCCTGTCTATGGCTCCTCTCTCCAGCCACCTCTGCCTACTGCTTCTCTCCAGGACCATTTTTGACAGCTCTGTCCAGTGGGCCTCTCCCTCTCACCCTCTTTCACCATGTCTCATGCCATCTGCCCATACCTGACAATGAGCCTTGATCCATGACCATCTGTGACCCCCTTGGACAGGTCTCTCTACCACTCCCCTGGCCGGCCACCGCTGCCCACCTCTCCTTTCTCTGGCCATCTCCACCATCTCTCTTGCCTCCTCCCACCTTCTCCGGTCTACGGCCACCTGAGCCTCCCTGGCCTTACCATCTCTCTCTCTCTCTCTGATCATCTCTAACATATCTGGCTGCCTTTCCTCTCTGACGACCTCTCCTCATGCCCTGGTCCCCACTCGCCTCAGACACATCTGTCCTCTCCTCCACCCATCTCTCTTGGTCCACCTCTCATCTCCTTGACCCTCTCTCACCGCTTCTCCTCTGCTCATTCCAGCCACTTCAGATCATTCCCGCCATCCTACCACGTCTTCTTTCTATGGCCATCTCTACCCATCCCTCTCTGACCACCCACGAAGACCTCTGTCTTACCTTCTGCCCATCCTTACCAGCCGTCCTGTACTCTGGCCATCTCCAACCATTTCTAACCACCTCCCTTCTCTCTGACTGTCGTTGGCTTCTCTCCTGCCCCCAGCCCACCATGACCTTCTCTCCTGGTGTCTGACCACCCAAATCTCTCCAGCAACCTCCTCCAGCCTCAGCCTGCCTAAAGCTTGCCCCTTTCCTGTAGGCCACCCTTGCCCGCAATGGCCGTCTTCCCGCTGCTCCTTTGCCTGCTGCCGCTGGCCCCGGCCTCGTCTCCACCCCAGCCAGCCACATCCAGCCCGTGTCCCCGCCGCTGCCACTGCCAGACACAGTCGCTGCCGCTAAGCGTCCTGTGCCCAGGGGCGGGCCTCCTCTTTGTGCCTCCCTCGCTAGACCGCCGGGCAGCTGAGCTGCGCCTGGCGGACAACTTCATCGCAGCTGTGCGTCGCCGCGACCTGGCCAATATGACGGGCCTACTGCACCTGAGCTTGTCGCGTAACACCATCCGCCACGTGGCAGCTGGCGCCTTCGCTGACCTCCGTGCCCTGCGCGCCTTGCACCTCGACGGCAACAGGCTGACCTCGCTGGGCGAGGGTCAGCTGCGTGGCCTGGTCAACTTGCGCCACCTCATCCTGAGCAACAACCAGCTGGCAGCCCTGGCGGCCGGTGCCCTGGACGACTGTGCTGAGACACTCGAGGACCTCGACCTCTCCTACAACAACCTCGAGCAGCTGCCCTGGGAGGCTTTGGGCCGCCTGGGCAACGTCAACACGTTGGGCCTCGACCACAACCTGCTGGCTTCGGTGCCTGCCGGCGCCTTCTCCCGCCTGCACAAGCTGGCACGGCTGGACATGACCTCCAACCGCCTGACCACCATCCCGCCCGACCCACTCTTCTCCCGCCTCCCGCTGCTCGCCCGGCCCCGCGGCTCACCCGCCTCCGCCCTGGTGCTGGCCTTCGGTGGGAACCCCCTGCACTGCAACTGCGAGCTGGTGTGGCTGCGGCGGCTGGCGCGGGAGGACGACCTCGAGGCCTGCGCCTCGCCACCTGCCCTGGGTGGCCGCTACTTCTGGGCGGTGGGAGAGGAAGAGTTTGTGTGCGAGCCGCCCGTGGTGACTCACCGCTCACCGCCCCTGGCGGTGCCTGCAGGTCGACCAGCCGCCCTGCGCTGCAGGGCCGTGGGGGACCCTGAGCCCCGCGTGCGCTGGGTGTCGCCCCAGGGCCGGCTGCTGGGCAACTCAAGCCGTGCCCGGGCCTTCCCTAATGGGACACTGGAGCTGCTGGTCACCGAGCCGGCCGATGGCGGCATCTTCACCTGCATCGCGGCCAATGCCGCTGGCGAGGCCACGGCTGCCGTTGAGCTGACTGTGGGGCCCCCGCCACCTCCCCAACTGGCCAACAGCACCAGCTGTGACCCCCCGCGGGACGGGGATCCTGATGCCCTTACTCCGCCCTCTGCCGCCTCTGCCTCCGCCTCCGCCAAGGCGGCTGACACTGCACCCCCCACCGACCGCGGCGTCCAGGTGACTGAGCACGGGGCCACAGCTGCCCTTGTCCAGTGGCCAGACCAGCGGCCTATCCCGGGCATCCGCATGTTCCAGATCCAGTACAACAGTTCGGCCGACGACATCCTCGTCTACAGGTGCAGGGTCCTTGGGTTGGGGAATAAGGTGGGGTGGGAGGCTTGGGGGTACATCTGCTGATGCCTCAGGCTGCAGTACAGCTGAGAAATGAGACTGCAAGGCAGCCAAAGAAATTGGACAGCAAAAGTAAAAGAAATCAGGCAGCAAGGGTCACTAGAATCAGGGCAGTAAGAGAAACCTAGCAGCAGTGGTAAAAAGAAAACAAGCAACGAGGGCAAACTATTGGGCAGCAAATATAAAAAGCAATAATGATAAAAGAAATCAGACTGCATGGGTAAAAAGAAAGCAGGTAGCAAGAGTAAAAGGTGGCAAACGTAAAAAGGAGGTGAAGTAGCAAAGGCATAAAGGAAACCAGGCAGCAAGAGTGAAAAGAAATCAGGCAGAAAGAGTAAAAAGGTTCATTAGGTAGCAGGAGGATAAAAACAAATTTTGGTAGTAAAGAGAAACCACGTGTTCCAGGTGACAGGGCTAAATCCAAGCCAGGCTGCAGGAAGAAAAAGGGGATCACAGGAAAATGAAAAGATGGCAGCCCCATTACAGAGGAAATCAGACCAGAGGTTAGAAAGAAAATTGGAGAAGATGAGATAGAGGTTAGGCTTTGGGCTTGTGTAGTGTGAACTGCTCCATATATTTGAAGTTCTAACGGGGTGCCATCTAAATTTTTTATTTTCTAAGTCAAATTGAACCTGGTTCGAGCGCCCACCTGCTAGGTGAGCAAGAATATCGTTTGCCACTCTTGGGGGCTCCCTTCTCCTCTTCATTATTACAAACTCAAAACCTGGGGCTTATACCCTCCAACAGGTGGTTGCTGCAACCTCCACACCAAAGCGGGAGAGCACTGGTTGCGTCTGCTGCACACCACCTGTGGGCGGTAGTGGTCGCTGTTGACCCTGTGCTGCCGCCGCCTCTGCCCCAGCTCCCACATTGCAGGGACAGCTGCGGACGACTCCCTGTCCTCACTGCCAGGCTGGGCCGAGGGTGCAGACCCCGAGGTCTGGCTGCAGAGGACTGGGCCACCCAAGAGCTGGAGTCTAGGCCTTATTAACCTGCTACCTGGATCCCCTTTCTCTCCCCAGGGGCCCTCACCTCAAGAGACCATCACTTGACTTCCTTTTCAGTCCTGGAAACCCAACATGCTCATTCCACCCCCTCTCTCAGACCACAGTTCTCAATCGAGTCCATGGAGGGCCCACACCTGAAAGTCACACCAGTCCTGCCACCTTCCCTGGCAGGGGATGGGATGAACACTTTCCCAGACATCCACCCTTCCACAGGCAACCGTGGAGCTCACTGGACCTATCTCGTTAAAACAGCCTAGGACTAAAACAACGATTAGAACACAAGTTAAACCTCCAGCTGGGCGGCCTGCTGCAAAAGGAGATATAGGGGAATTGGGTGATAAAGATAAAAGGAAATGGGAAGGGTAAGAATAAACAGGAACCAGGTTATAAAGCTGCAAAGAAATCAGGCAACGGAGAGAAAAAGAAATCAGCAGTGGTGACTGAGGCAAATCAGTTTAATGAAAAGGGACTCAGATGACAGGACTCAGAACACAGGCTATAGAAATAATAATAACAAGGCAATGGGGCTAGGGGGAAATTTCTTGGCAGGTTGGGAGGAAATTGGGCATCAGGGGTACAGGGGAGTCAGGCAGTTAGAATTCTAGATGTATGCTAGAGGAAAATCAGGCAGCTGGAAAAGGAAAATTGAGCACAGGATGGAGGGAAATTAGATAGGAGAACCAGAGAAATTGGGTGAGGGTCTGGAGGGAGATTGGGAGGTAGGATCAGAGAGAAATCAGATGGAGGGCGGTTAGGAAATGGGGCACTGGGTTAGAGGGAAATCAGGCAGGGTTAGAACAGATTTGGACAGTGAACTGGAGAGATGTCTGGCGGCAGGGCTAGAGGGAATTTGGGTGGTGGGCTGCTTGGAAATTGGGTGATAGACTGGAGGAGGGGAAGGGTGGTGGGTTTGAGTGAAATCAGGCAGCAGACTGGAGCAAAACTGGGCAGAGGAGTTAGAAAGCAGTTGGGCTGTAGGCTGGAGGGAAATTGGGTGGTAGTGAGAGAGGAGAATCTGGCCGTGGGTGCAAAGTAAAACCCGGCTGGGAGGACTCAAGTGGTGGCTATAGAAGGAAATTGGGCTTCCGGGCTAGAGGGAAATCAAAGTGGGGAAATGAGATGGTGGGCTAGAGGGAAATTGGGTAACAGACTAGAGGGAGATCTGTCAGTTGGCTAAGGGAACTCAGGCGTGGGCAGAAGGAGGGTCAAGCCAAATTGCAGGGGTGGTTGTGGGGAACTTGGCAGTAAAGTAAGGCAGCGGGCTGGAGGGAAACCCAGCCCCGCAGGGCCCTGGGGAGGGGAGGGAGCACGGGGTGGGTGCTGGGCTGCCAGAGGTCTGACCTCCCCGCCCACGCCTGTCCCTCCAGGATGATCCCAGCAGACAGCCGCTCCTTCTTGTTGACGGACCTGGCATCAGGCCGGACCTACGACCTGTGCGTGCTGGCCGTGTACGAGGACGGCGCCACGGGGCTGACGGCCACGCGGCCAGTGGGCTGCGCCCGCTTCTCCACGGAGCCGGCACTGCAGCCTTGCGGCGCCCCGCAAGCACCCTTCCTGGGCGGCACCATGATCATCGCTCTGGGCGGCGTCATTGTGGCCTCGGTACTGGTCTTCATCTTCGTGCTGCTCATGCGCTACAAGGTGCACGGCGGGCAGCCACCCGGCAAGGCCAAGGCCTCGGCGCCGGTCAGCAGCGTTTGCTCCCAGACCAACGGCGCCCTGGGCCCCACGCCTGCCCCGACGGCGCCAGAGCCTGCCGGGCCCAGGGGCCACACCGTGGTCCAGCTGGACTGCGAGCCCTGGGGGTCCGGCCACGAACCCGCGAGGCCCTAGGTGCTCAACCCACCTCCACAGCTCACAGGACCCTGGCAACCCGCCAGGGGCCTGGCCTCAGACTCACCAAATTGCTCATGTTTTTAAAACTCTGGTGGGGAGGGCTTCGGGGGCACCGGGGCACAACAAGAAAGTCCTATTTTTCTAAGTTCGGGCCTGGGCCCTTGCCCTCGTCTCTGTCTGTGGGGACTCGGGGGGCTCGTAGAAGGGTCTGGAGCTGGGAAACCCCTCCTCTGGGGAGAGGACCATCCCTGCTCCAAGCTCTGTCTGAGGTCCCCGGGGGAGGCTGAGGCTGCTTATCCATTCAATCACCAGATGCTCCCCCAGCACCTTTTCTGGGCCTGCCCTCTGTGGGGCAATGCTGCAGTGACCCAGATAGCTCTGAGCCCTGCCCTCAGGGGGCCTACAGTCCAGTGGGGGAGACACCCACGTCCCAGACAGTTAGAGCCCAGAGTGATCAGGCTGTGATGAGCAATGCCTGGGTGACAGTGGGAGCCCAGAAATGTAGCCTGACTCAGCCTAGGGTGTAGTCAGGAAGGGCTTCCTGGAGGAGGAGACCTGTGATCTGAGAATGACACCTGAAAGATATACCTGGGCAAAGAGGAGAAAGAAAGCGGTTCCAGATAGAGGGCCCAGCACAAGCAAGGGCTTAGTATGTACCAGATACTGGGGGTATGCGGGGAGAAGGAGGCAGAAGGGGTAGTCAGGGGCCAGGATTTCCAGGCTGAGGAGCTCAGACTTTGGCCTGATGGTATTGGGGAGCCATGGAGGATTCTATACAAGGGAGGGATAGGGTCAGGCTTGGGCTTTAGGGAGGTTCCAATAGCTGCCATGAGGAGGGTGGACCAGAGGGGAAGACTTGAAGCTGGGAACCCAGGCAGGGCCGGGCCAGGGCCGGGACCTGAGTGGGTGAGGACAGGGCTGGGCCAGGGCAGGACTGGGGGAAAGGAGGAAGGAGTGGGTGGGAGAAATGCCAGGAAGCCGAGTAGGCAGGCTGTGAGGTTGAAGGGCCCTGAGGTAGGGAGGCATCCAAGGGGAGGCCCAGGGCTCTGGCCAGGGGGAGGGGGATGTAGGGTTGTTCTGACCCAGGCACAGGAAAAGATGCTGAGGCCAGTGTGGGACCCAGTGGGTATGGAAGGCCTGGAGGACGTCCAGGAGGTGGTGGCCAGGAGGCCATGGGATTCCCGCTCCGAGGCTGGAGTGAGGGCTTTGTCAGCAGAGATAGGGAACTGAGGCCACTGGGGTGGATGACCCCACTCCTGGGAGTTTTTCCATATTTAAGGGACAGACAAAGAAAAATCAAACAGGCTAAACATAGGCAGCAGGTGGAGGGGCAAGGGGAAGCGAACCAGGCTAGTCACATCCACGTCGGTGACTGCAGTGAGGGGAGTATTAGGGGATCGATTGGGGCAGGCGCCAGATTGGGCTGAGTTGAAAGTAGGAGGTAAGGAAGTGTAGACGGGGGTGTAGACCCTGGAGTCTTTGGGCCTGGAGCCTGGTTTGGGTTGATCTGGGCCGTTCAGCCCCCTCAGACACCAGGACTGGAGGGTTGGAGGACCAAACCCTGGACCACGGGCGTGAAGGGCCTCATGGGGGATCCAGGAAAGGACCGGCAGTCAGAGGAGAGGCGCCCCGATCTCAGGGCCTACCTAAGGCTGGGTCCAAAGGTGGAGACATGAAGGGAGCCTGGGGTCATAGTGAAGAGGGCCCGAGCCTGGCCCTCATGACCAGCCTCATGACCTGGCGCACGTGACCTTGCCTTCATGGGATGACCAATCCTAGAGTCTGCCCCAGCTTTGTCCCTGAGCCCCAGGGACCGGGTCTGACTCCTCAGCCCCCCGGCAGCACCACAGAGAACCTTCCTCGTGTTGTTCACAACCCTCAAGTGGCTGAGACCCCAGGTCAGGTCACTGGGCAGAGCCAGAGGACGAGTCTTGGGGAAGGAGGCCTAGGGCCTGGGAGGATGGCGTCCCTAGTGCCAGCTGCAAAATACCAGCTGCCGCCAGGAGGGGGAGCCAGAGCGCACTGTTCCTAAACCCTCGTGTTTTAATTTGAACAGTCTATTGAGTGCCTACTGTGTGCGAAGTGCTGGGGATTCAGTGCTGAATAAATACAAGCACAGGTCCTGTCCTCACAGAGCTCCCCATTTGGTGGGGACACCAACGTTAAATAACCACATGAGCAAATGTAAGGTATCTGCGGTGACGAGGGGCCCGGCAGGAGAGGTTGTGAGACCCTCTATCAGGGAACCTGACCCAGGAAGAGGGGTTGAAGGAGGCTGCCTGGAGGAGGTGACGCCCCAGCTGAGACCTGGAGGCTGTGGTGGTGTGAACTGCACAGTGGGTGGCTAGGTCATTCCCTGCCAAACCAACAAGCAGCATGCACTGTTGTTGGGGGGCTGAGGATGTATGGGGGGGACCGAGTGGGGCGAGGGAGGGAGCGTGATGTAGTGTTGAGGCTGGAGAGTGGGAAGGGGCCAGACCGATGCCGGGCTCTGGAGGCCACTAGGGGTCTGGGTGGGATCTAGGAGGCAGGAGAGGCCATCAGGGGTCTTGAGCAGGGAGGAGAGTAGTGCTCTGTGGACCGTAAGGAAGCCCCAGCAGTGGATCTGTTTGCATGTGGGGAACTGACTGCAAGGGACAAGGGGGAAACAGAGGCCAGTGAGGAGTGTGCTACAATGGTCCTGGCAGGAGGGTGAACCCGACCAGGTTGGGACCTGACGTGGATGGATTCGAGAGAGCATTGATGCTACGTCTCCAAAGGCCTCCACCCCCGACCCAGAAGAAGGCAGTGTGACCCACGGTCCAGCTACCCAGTCCTCAGGCAAGACTTCAAGAGACTTCCTCCTTGGAAGAAGAGTTGTGCCACCCTGGTGTCTGATACCCAAGGATCTGTCCCTTAGATGGGAGAGCTAACTTCCCTGTAGCATAGGAATTAAGGCCCTTTTTCCAGGGCCAAGTACCAGCAGACAGTGGAGAGGGTCTGATGGGAGGCTCTGAAAGGCAGAAGCTGTGCTGCTGAGGAGGATGTGGACACAAGAAGTGGGCAGAGAGGGGACACATGGTGAGAGACACACGTAGCCATAGCTGACTAGGAGTTTGAAGCAGGGAGGTGGGAAGAGGTACATGAGGTAGGCTGGTCCCCCCAGTATGGTCCCCTTTGCTTCCCCCACACACACTGGATGACCGGACCACCCTCCACCCCCACGCAGAAGCAAGGGATGGCGGGGCACATGATCCCATGTGTCTAGAATTTTAAGTTAACATGGAGCTTTTGCAACACTGCCCAGCTGAATCCACCAATTTCCTGAACTCAGAGAATGCTGCTCTTCCCACCCTCCCCCCCATCTGGCTTTGGAGAATGCCCTGCTCACTTTTGAGTCTAGTGTCCTTGGGGCCCAAGCTGCAGGCTCCTGGAGCATTTTCTCAGAGGGACTCCTAGTTCTGCTCTCAGGAAGCACTGCTCCCCGCTGCCTGCATGCTCCTAGATGCAGCCCTTATGTCTAGGTGTGGCTAAATCTGACAGGTCGGAAGGTCTGAGGATTCTTGTGATCCCTTGCAAGGGCTCAGCTGATGCCCAGCTTTTGCCATTCTTTACATCGGCCTGGACGCAGGAAGTTCCTCCCCGGTATCTGCCCTCTCATGCCTCAGCACAAAAGCAAGCTCCAGGGTCCTGTGAGAAAGGATGGGAATCAGTCCTTGGGGGTGCCTGAACTGTGTGGGGCGATGCTGGGAACATGGTGGTGGCCCAGACAGCCCCAGGCCCTGTCCTCATGGAGAAAATATGTGCTCACTAAATGGCGGCACCCCAGAGTGGTCAGGGCCATAATGGGGGCTGCACAGAAAAGAATGACGAGGGCCTGTTTTGTTGCAGACATTTTGCAGGGGACTGTGGGACCCCAGAGGAGGCTCTTACCTGAGACTGGGATGGGAGGTGGGAAGAGTCCAGGGAAATTTCCTGAAAGCAGGGCTGGCTCCGTGGTAGTGTGACCTGTGCAGTAGCTAAGGAAGACCCTATGCCTTGTTTAATTCCCTGCTGACACTGTCGGCCATTTTCATTTTGCACCGAGCTAAGCCTATTATGTCACTGGTGCTGCCTGAAGGGTATGAAGAAAAGAGTCGTGGAGAGAAAGGGTCTTCCAAAGGAACAGCATGTGCAAAAGCCAAGAAAGGAAGACAGGATGGTGTATATGAAGAACCGGCTGAAGTTTCAAGTGGCTGGAGCAGAGTGGGAGAAGGGGAATGGTGAAGAGGTGCTCAGCTGGCAGAGGCCAGTTGTCCGGCTGAGGAGCTCTGATTTCATCCCGGGGCACTGGGGAGCCATGGAGGGTGATAAACAGGGGAGGGACAGGGTCAGGATTGAACTTCAGAAAGATCCACCTGGCCACCATGGGGAGGATAGATAGGGGAGCACAGCTAAGGAGCAAGTTGGGGGTGCTCAGTCAAAGCTGCCAGTGGAGGAGGTATCTGTGACCCTGAGGAGGGGGCTGGGAAGGAGAGGCCAGTGTAAGCTGGCCATTTGTCAGGACGGCTCACGAAGAGCTTTGAATGCTGGGGTGATCAGCTCAGGAGACCCAGAGGCACAGGATGAACCCAGGGCTTCATTTTCACTTGAAGATTTTCACAGTCGGGCGGGGGTGGTGTGGGTAGGTGGGAGGGTGGGTTAAAGAATCTCTGGTAAGTACTTGAAAATCTTTTTCTATGAGAGCTCACATGGGTAGACTGATGGAGGTGAATGCAAAATTGGCAAGAATTTAGAGTATAAAATGTGAGACTTCAAAGGACTTTATTCTGGGTATGTTCTGGCTCTATCTCCGTGGCACCCCTGGGTGCCTTCCCTCTCCCCAGCCCTCTGGATAAAACATCTGTTCTCTGGGAACTTCCTCTTCACTCACAATCCCTAAATGCTGTGGCCCCAGGGCTGGGCACTGACCCCCTTCCTGCTTCTCTCCTTTCCTCCTTCTGGGGCATCCATCCTGATGCCTCAGTTTCCCTTCTCTACCAACAGCCTCCACATCTCCAGCCCTAGCGCCAGCATCTCACCTAAGGCCCAGACCTGGGGTACCTCAGCTTCCTGGACGCCTCCTCCTGGACATCCCCCAGGCTTTCATACCCACGGCGTCCCACACTGGCCTGCCTCAACATCTTTCCTAACCTGCCCCTCCTCCCAGGACCTAAGAGCAACCCCCACTTGGCCTTCTGAGAGTCACACCCACCCTCCCTTCCTCCCACCTCTGGCCTCTGGCTCCACCCTGGCCTCACCTCCTAGATCTCTGCACTGGCCTCCCCCTGGACTCCCAGCCCCAGTCTGGTCTAGGGGATCTTCCTAAAGCCAAACCTGACTCTCCTCTGCATAGAACCCTCCATGGCTCCCCAGGGTTCCCAGGACAGAGTCTGAGTTCTTCAGCCTGGCATCCCAGGCCTTGCCCACCCCCAGCCCCATCTCTAGCACATGCAGTCTCCATCTCAGGCTGGTAGGAAATGCTACCCACTCCCTGAAAGGCCCACGCTTTCACAGTTACATGCCTTTCCTCACGTTGTTCCCCAGGTCCTCAGAGGTGCCTTCCCTCCTTCCTCTGCTAGTGAAGAGCCAGGGAAGGATCTTAAGTAGGTGCGAACTGAAGCTACTGAAAGAAAGCTGCTTCCTTCTTGAATTCACCCCCTTCTTCTCCCATCAGAGGCATGGGTCCTGGAAGAGAAGAAGGCTGGAGACTGTATCAGGGGTCCCGTGCATCTCCCTGTCTGGAGGCTGAGCCTTGCCCTCCATTGTTCTCCAGCTCAGGATGTTCTGGGAGAATGGGAGTGACATGAAGGCCATTGTCTTCCTTTGGGGAGCCCTGCCTCCAGTTCCTCCAGACCTCCACATCTTGGTGTTCTCTCCCCCGCTCTGTATCCAGCCACTTCCACAACCAGGAATCCAGGCCCCGGCTTCCTCCTTCCCCAAACTCAGGAGTCCAGGTCCCCACTCCCTCCCGTCCTTCCTCACACCCAGGAGTCCAGCAGCCTCCTTCCCGAGACCTCGAAAGCCCCTGCCAGCAGCCTCTCCCTCCCCAGCAGGCCCAGGACTCCGCCCTTCTCCTCTTAGGAACTGCGGTGCCCAGGCCGGGGCTGCTGGCTGTGTCTTGCCCCTTTGATACTGGAGTTCTTAAGTTTCTGTCTCAAAACCTTGGGCCCTTCACCCCTTCCAAACGCAACCACCTCCTCCATTCAAAGGCTTCCTCTGATGACATGGCTGTCATTGTCTCTCGATCTTTGTCCCTCTCCTCCCTGTCTCCACATTCCTTACTCTGTCCCTCCTCACACCCGTCTCTCCATCTCTCTGTATCTCTCTTGTATCCTTTCCTCTCCCTCTCTCAGTGTCTCTAGTCATCTTTGTCTCTCGCCTCCCCCTAGGTCTCTCTTCCCCCTCCCCCTCTCTATCTGGCCCTTCCCCCATTCCCATAATTGGGCTTCACTGAGAACCATGGTACCAGGTCAGGCTGGAGCCAGTGCTAATGGGGACATCTGTGCTACTCCTGGGCAGGTGGTGATGGCCAGGCCCAGGCATCTGGGACTATCAATGCCCCTGCCAGGTGTGTGGTCTCAGCCGGGCTCCTGGCTGGTGAGACCTCAGCCTTGCCTTTTCCCATGGACTCTGAGCCCAAGCCCTTCCCTGGGATTCCCCTTGTGCCCCCTTCTGCTCCTGCAGTGGGAAGGGCTGCCCTGGCTGGCCCATCTCCTTCCACCTCCTCCACGGCCACAGCTGCCCTCATACCTGCCTTGTTGCGCCTGAGTGCAGCAAGGGTTTCCTGGGGGGTGAGTGATCCCCCGGGGGGAGGGGGGGCCAGAAGGCTGCAGTGCTGGTCTGAATCTGTGGCAGGTGGCTAGTTTGCTAGCTGGCCTTGTGGGGCTGCCTGGCATGGGTCTGTGACAGATGCTTGGCCACAGAGGAACTTTCTGAGACCCAAGGCCTTGACCAGCTGGGACAAGGGGCTTTTGGGGCAGAATCTGTGGCAGGGGATTGGCAAACTGGTTCCAGGTGTGTCTTTCTCAGACAGACTGTCTGAAGGAAGCAACTTTATTTTAAGCTAATATTCATCTGCAAGGCATTGTCCCATTTCCTTTACACATGTCATCTCATCTAATCTCACCAGAGCTCTGTGAGTTGTATACTAAAATCCCCATTTTACAGATGAGGCAACCAAGTCCCAAAGAAGTCAGGTAACCAAAGATATAGAGAGTGGCAGAATCAGATTAGAACCGGGTATGTATGGCCTCTGAATATGCCTGATTATGTGACTCTCTTTCCACTCCCCTGCCGGTTCCCTCCCTCAGGCCCGAGGCCACGTCTGTGGGTTTCCAGGCTGCCACTTTGTCACAGCTTTCTTGAGAAAACAATGGTTCTGAGAAACCCGACTTCCGTCCCAGGTCCCCGACGGCAGTGCCAGTGACTGTGCATCCGGTGCTCGCTAAGCCTGCAGCAAGATGCCACCGGGTGCGTGCGCCTGCCGGGCGCGGGGTTGCTGCGGGGCTAGCTGCAGACCGCATAGTGAGCGTAGCGGCGTCGCGGCAGGTGAGAGAGACGGCGGTGAACGCGCGCCAGCACGCTTCCCTGGACAGGGCGCTGGCGCCCCGCGCCGCCTGCTGGGCGCGCGCTTTGTGGTGGTGACGCTGTCGCTGCAGCCTCGCGACCCGCACAAGGAGTTATGCTTCAAGCTGCCGTCCTGCTGGGCGACGTAGAGCACGCTGCCCGCCGGCCCCTCCTCGCGCACCTCGAGTCCTTTCAGACGCTGCAGGTGCAGAGCGCAGGCGACATATCGGGCAGCCGCGTTGTGGCCATCTATCCCGCCAGAGTTGCCCGCCAGCGGGAGACAAGGCCTGTGACCACGTGTCCGAACAGCTGTTGCCCCAACGTCGCTGGGGCCGCGTCTATGACGTGCCCCAGTTCACACCCCAGGATCCGGGGCCGCAAGACCGCGTGTACGTGGTGACCTGTGGCCCAGGAAATCAGCGCTTTTGGGGTGGGGGGGATGTAGGGGTAGGGCAGCGCCCAAGGGGTGCGGGTTCTGCGCCCTGGCGCGATGCTGCGCTTCGCCGTGGGCTCCGCACACCTCTGGTGCTGTGCTCTTCTGCCTGCGTGCGTTTTTCCTAGCGGCCCCCGCGGCGGGTGGAGGCGTAGTGTATGAGCTTTTCTTAGAGCTCATGCGGGGCGAGGGCGCGTTCAGCCGCGGTTTCGCGCTCGGAGTAGCTGGGCTTTGCCAACTTGGCGATGCTGGTGGCGCGCACGCCCACTGGGGTGCTCCTGGACCCGCGGCCGCGGCCGGGCCTGCACTGGCACCTCACCCTGGCCAGCCCCAGGTCGCATCACACGCAGCAGTTAGGCTAAAGCCGGGCCCCAGTGCAGGCCTTCGCCGGGACAGAGGTGGCTTACAGGCGTGAGTGTAACACCGGGCACAGACCAGAGACGCACGGGACGCTCATGGGCGTGCTCAGCATTGGCACCGCCCACGGCGCGGGCTTTGGGACCCAGGTTGTAGGGCATTCGGCAACAGATGAACAGCCCTCAGGCCCAAGGGAGTGAGGCGGTGGGCAGACAATGGGATTCCCAGAGAGCGGGGTCGGGGAAAATCACACCACCACATTCGATCGTTCACTTAGCAGCCAGAGTGAGTTTTTTGTTTGTTTGTTTGTTTTAATACAAGTCACATTCCTCCTTCAATCAAAGGCTTCCTATGGGTCCCACTTCATTCCCAGCAAAAGCAAAGTCCTTACAGTGGTTTAAGAGGCCCCAAGAGATCTGTTCTCATCACCTTTCTGATCTCACTCCTCCCATGCTGTCCCTCCCTCCACTCCAGCCACACTGGGCACCTTACTCTTTCTTCTTCCTGCCCCAGGACCTTTGCCCTGGCTATTCCCATGATATCCTTATGACTCCCTCCCTCACCTCCTTCAAGTCTTTGCTCATATGTCACCTTATTGAGGCCTGCCTGACCATTCAATTTAAAAATCGCAACCCCTCCACCCCCTACATTCCCTAGCCCCTTCCCTGCTTTTTCTTTCTCAGCACACATCACTTTCTAAGATACTATGCTTAGTTATTACATTATTTCTCTGCTATACATAAGTTCCTTGAAGGCAATTATTTTTTTAAAAAGTATTAAATTACACAAAGTTAATTGCACAATTTTAAGTGTCTAGCCTGGTGATTTTTCACATGTGTACACCCATGTAACCACCTCCTAGATCAAGCTATAGAACATTTCCATCACCCCATTTTCCACGAAGTCAGATTTTTTTAAAATGTTTTGTTCACTGCTGAATTCCCAGCACCTATGACAGTGCTCAGCACTCAATAAATATTTGTTGAGTGAATAATAATAACTACAGTTTGTTAAATGTTCACCACTCCAAATGCCAGACGATGGGCTCAAAGAGGAGTAGTTATGGCTCAAGGACATACCTCTTTTACTTGATTATTCATGAAAAATGTGTGGTCGGGTGAAATAAATTATAATTAGTACTGAGGGTTAACTCTGTGCATTATCTCTTTTTTACTCTCCCACTAACCTTTGAGGTAGATTCTATAATAATAATAAGGTAATAATCCCTTTTTCCTATGGAGGGAAGGAAAGGGGGCGGAATTAAAGTCTCTTGCCAAGTTCACAGCTAGAAACTGGCAGAGCCAGAATTTGAACCCAGGTTCACTTGCTTCCAGTGCGCAACTTTTTAACTTTTTTTTTTTTTTTTTTTTTTTGCAGGCCCACAAAGGCTTATAAATTGTCAGGGCTTAGGGACTAAGTGGTTAGTACTTTATAATGTATGTACACTATATAATGTACCATATAATGTATTCCTCACAGGCCATCCTGCAGGCAGGTCTTTTTATTATCCCCATTTTATTGAGGAGGCAGTTGAAGGTTGGAGCCTTGAAATCTCGGTCCAAAGCCACACATACAGAGCAGGCGACAGCTTCGAACTCAAAAGTCGCTGGGGCTGCTGGGAAGAAAGCGAGCGTCGCTGCTAGAGGGCGCAGCGCTCTGCGCAGACTCAGTGTGACTAGGCGCTGGCCATGGTGCTGAATACACTACGCTCCAGGACTCGGGATTTTCTCGTAACTCTGGGATGAGGGGACTCGAACCCAACCTTTTCCAGGTCTAAAGAACCGTGGGAGACCAGGGTGATGAGAAAAAAGTGAGGGGACGCTTAGAGAAAGGCTGTGGTTTCTTGCAAAGACGTGGACTTCAATCCACGCATTCATAATGGCTCAGAGTTGGACTCTGGAGCCAGGAGACCTCGGTTCATATCCTGCCCCTGCCTCCCCCTAAGCTGTCTGATGTTGAGCAAGTCACTTCACCTTTCTGACTCTCTATTTCCTCCTCTGTGATGTGTGAATAAAAATAGCAACAACATCATAAGGTTGTTATGACATTTTTTTAAAAATGAGTTAAAAGAACAGTGCTTGGCATGCAATAAATATTTGCTCTTTTTCAACAATCTTTTAAGCATTTACTTCAGACCAGACCTTTTTTCTAGTCACTGGAGTTTCAACAATGAGCAACACGGACAACATCCTTACCCTCAGGAGCTGACACTCTAACTTACATCCTAACCTATAACAAAACTCTGTATTCCATATTGATGGAAAATATGCAAAGCTGTACAGAACAAACTAGATTATATCTTAAAAGTTCACTGTTTAGGGAGCAGATGTGGTTCAAGCAGTTGAGTGCCTGACTCCCACATGGGAGGTCCCGGGTTCGGTTCCCAGTGCCTCCTAAAGAAAAAACAGACAACAAGCAGACAATGAGCAAAAAACAAGCAGACAATTAGCAGACAACAAGCAAAACAACGAGAAAAAACAACAACTGAGCAATGAACCCAAACAATGAACAAAAACAACAAGCAAACAGATGAGGGAGCCATCTGGGGGAAGGGGTAGTTCACTGTTTAGATGGCTAACTTCATGTGCCAACAGTTATGAACAGATAATGAGCCTTCCCGGGAACTGAGAGGAAATATATGTTCCCAGTTATTCCTATTGCATATATGCACACACACATACTACTCTTAAGGATGTTTAAAGCGGTAAGCTGGAAGCTCTCACTGACCGAATCAATCCACAGATATGGGAAGCGGGAGTGGCTCAGTCGATAGAGCCCCCGTTTACCATATGGGAGGCCCCAGGTTCGCTTCCCGGGGCCTCCTTGTGAGGGCAGGCCAGCCCGCGCGACGCGGCGCAAGGGGCTGATGCAGCGGGACCTCACAGCAAGGGGAAGATAAGCAGACACGGAGAAGACACGCAGTGAATGGACACAGCAAGCACAAGCAGCAAGGGGGGGATAAATAAATAAATAAATAAATCTTAAAAAAAAAAATCCACAGATATGTTTGGACTTACAGGAACAGATATTTTTTAATAATTGAATATGGCTGTCTTTAGATGAAGCCTGTGCTCGCCAGCTCACCACAGTCCTACTCTACACTCAGGCTGTACTGATTATTTCACCCAGCTAGCTTCTGAATGCTGAGTCTGCAATGCTAGCGACCTGGAGGTGTCAGGTGTGGAGGCAGGTCAGGAATGAAGCCAAATGCCAGGATCCAGTTCTGTTGCATACTTGCTTCATCTCATCTACAGATATTATGTCTGAGGAGGAACTGAACCTTCTCATGTAATCCCATCCCCTCCCAGATTCTTCCCCACTGATGCCTTTCCAGTTCCAAGTCTCCTGTAAGGACTATGCATGCTTCAAAGAGGCCACACATCACCTTGTAAAGCATAAGCACAAGTATATGCCCAGCTCCCAGGCCATGTCTAATTCCAAGACCATGTCCAGCTCCAAGCTTATATTTCTGAATGACTCCAAAACAATACCCGTCTCAGTTCTAAGGCCATGGCAGTGGTTGAACTGGGAACCCAGAGCATAACTAAAGTGGAACCAAGACTTGCACCTGTGGTCAGGGCAGGACCTGAGCTTGAACCTGTGTCCATAGCTGATCCAGGGCTTGCACAAGTAGCTGTGAATGAACTGGGGCCTGAACCTATAGCTGTGAACAAACTAGGTCCTGTACCTGTGACTGTGAAAGAATTAGTTCCTGCAACCATGGCTGAACTGGGGTTCAAATCCAAGACAGTTTCTGGATCTGGGTCTGAAACTGTCTCACTGGCCAAGCCAGGCCTCACGGTGATGGAAGTGGCTGAACCAAGCTCAAAGGCTGTAGCTCTAGTAAAACCAGAACTTGAAACTGTGTCTGAGTCCAAAATGATTTCTGTGGCCAAACTAAAGACA
>JAQZBX010047282.1:0-20515 GCA_029593785.1 Cabassous unicinctus | reverse complement strand
GTGGGCGGTGGGGAACATGGAAATCCCTGTAATTTTTGAGTAATATTTAGGTAATCTAAGCACCTTTAAAAAAATATATATAAATATATATATATAACAAATAACATTTATGCAAACAAATGCACGTATATGCATATGTATTTATATATCATTTTACAAATATTGGTATGTATTGTGAAAATTTTGATTTTTACCCACAATAAAAAAAAAAGAATAAGAAAAAAAAGAAAATCATATTAAAGATAAGGTCGATATTTCTAGGAAACTACAGAGGAATATGTAGGAAAAAAACAACATCTTGCTTGTAGCCATTGTCACACTCTACGTGTGTATTCATGGACTCATGCTGCTAATAGTCATTTATGAAAAGAAAGCACATATTTATAAGTTTAATCACATAGTATACTTTATACAAGTTTTATGAATGGTGTTACTGGTGCTTTAGAGCTAGGTACCTGAGAGAAATAGAACAAAGGGTGATCTCTTCTCAAACTGAATTCCCTGTTCCCACTTATCTAACACTCCCACATTCTTGTTCAAGTCTCAGTCACAACAAGTGAAGCCCCACATTCCTGCACATTATCCAGTAACTTACTTCCCCAAAATTCACATCAGTAAAAGGGGATGAACCCGGATACTGGAGATGTGCCCTCATACTCTCCCTAAAAAGGCAACAAAGCCTTGCATCGCTCCATGATTGCGTTAGTTTCATGCTTAAGATTGTATACATATGACATACATATGACATGTATGTATTCATGTCATACAGAATGATCTGGTAGTCCCCAGCCAATGGGGAAATGAGTGAGGTAAGGGAGGGAGGGAAATGGGATATTGCACCAGGGTACCTATATAATATTTGTTCCTCACTAACCGTGAGCACTTACCCCACTTCCATTAGCCTGGGTATGTGCCCTTTCTCATGAGAAAGAAATAAATTACTGCTGCCTCTAATCCAGCTCTCTGTCTTCAGAACTTTTATTTTGAATAAGGTGGCTGCCATCCCACTCATACACAAGAAAATCATGTTCTTAGACTTGGCCCATTCTTCTTTATGTATGTGACATCTTTTAAATGGGACATTTTGATGAAAGCATGACAGCTGAGCCCAGAAAGAAACAAGCCCTGGGAAGGGAGGAACCCAGGAAGCCTGAACCCTTGGCAGCCATCTTGCTCCAACACGTGGCAACAGACTTTGGTGAGGGAAGCAACCAATGCTTTATGGCCTGGTAACTATAAGCTTCTACCCCAAATAAATACCCTTTATAAAAGCCAACAGATTTCTGGTATTTTGCATCAGCACCCCTTTGGCTGACTAATACAAGCACCATAGAATGGATGCTTATTTAGAACATGCACAACCTCCTGGAGAACATTGTCTCAGCACTGCAAGGTATTGCCTCCTATTCTCACAGTGATTGAGTTGGCAATGGGCCATTTCTTCAATAAATCAACCCAGATGTTTCAAGAGGATGGGAAACATGATAGAACCAGTGAATTCCATGACCATATGCCCATTTCCACACTTATTTTTTTAAGAAGTTTCCTTAATCAGAAGTAATTCTGCATGAAATAACATGACAATGGATAAGGCATTCTTAAAGTCCATGGATGGTAGTTTTTGCAGAAGCACTGTGTGCATGGAAGGCAAACCCATACACATCCAAAGTGTATGTCTATTCCAGTTAGAACAAAACTTTACTCCTTCCATGATGGAAGTGGTTCAATGTAATTGACCTGCCACCAGGTAGCAGGCTGATCACCCTGGGGAATGGTGCCAAATCAGGGGCTGTGTGGTTTTTTCTTTCTTATTGGCAGATTGGGCACTCAGCAATGGCTGTATGTAAATCAGCATTAATGAGTGGAAGTCCATGTTCTTGAGTTCATGCATGACCTCCATCACTTCCACCATGGCCAATTTGTTCATGAGCCCATTCGGCAATGATGGGATGGCTGGGAATAAAGGCACAGAAAGAAACATCTTATCCACTTGATTATTAAAATCATACTCTCCTGAAGACATCCTCTTTTGAGCATTCACATGGAACACAAATGTCTTCAGGTTTTTTCCCCACTCAAAAAGGTCTATCCCCATTATTCTTCCCCAGACCAATTTGTCACCACATTTCCAATCATGTTACACCTAAACCATTGGCAACAGCCCTTGATCAATATACAAACGAACCTCTGGAAAGTTCTCATTCCAAGCAAAATGAACAAGCATGTTCACTACTTGAAGTTCCACCTACTGGGAGGATTTCTCTTCATTATTGCCCTTCAGGGATGTCCCAGAAAGGGGACAGCTGTCCACTTTTGGATGCCACCTGTATGTCATACAGAATGATCTGTAAATAAAGTCCAAGCTTTCTCTTCCTCGGTCAACTGATTGTAAGGAACTCTCCAAGAGTCCATAGATGTAGCCTTGGAACGAAAGGTAATGTGGCAGAAATGGAAGCCATGGAATTTGGGCCACTTCCTCATGTAACTTACTTGTCCCTTTAGGACTTGCTGTGAGCCCAGTCTTATAAATACCACTTCTATTTTATGATGGAGTGCACCTGTGCATGCCCAACTTTAAGGCTTTATGATAGGCAACTCAGGTTTCATGATAACTTGGTGGCCCGTGGTTAAGCATTTAGTTTCTACAATTGTCAGGAGTTAGCAAAAAGCTATTTTTCAAAAGGAGAGTAGCAAACTGCACAGGATGGCAAGGCATTGCTCCAAATTCCTAAGGGCCTTCGTTGAGATTCTCATATAGGGGCCTACCAAAGGCTCCAGAACGTATATTCTTTTGCCACAAAAACTTCCATCACCATTGGATCTGCCTCATTTGTCCCAAGTTGCAGAGCAGCTTGTCTAGCAACCTGTACCTGTTGCAGAGCCTCCTTTTGTTCTTGTCCCCATTCAAAACTAGCAGCTTTTCAGGTCCCCTCAGTAAATGGGCCAGAGTAGCACACCCACATGTGGAATATATTATCTCCAAAATCCAAAGAAGCCAACTAGGCATTATACCTCTTTTTGGTTATGTGAGGGACCAGATGCAACAGCTTATTTTTCACCTTAGAAGGAATAACTTAACATACACTTCACATAAAAATTTCACTGAGGTGGAAGAAACTTGTATTTTGTTGTATTTATCCCCACCCTCTGATACACAAATGCTTTAACAATAAATCTCAAGTAGTTGCTACTTCTTGCCCACTAAGTCCAATCAACATGATATTGACCAATGTGATATCTTATGGAAGAGGGAGGCGATTGAGGGGTCCTGTATATTAGTTTATGACATAGGACTGGAGAGTTGATGTATTTCTGAGGTAAGACAGCGAAGGGGTAATGCTGGCTTTGCCATCTGAAAGCAAGCTGTTTCTTGTGGTCTTTACTAATAGCAATTGAGGAAAAAAATTTTGATAGATCAATAGGTGCATACCAGGTACCAGTAAGTGTTGATTTTCTCAAGCAATGATATCACCTCTGGAACAGTAGTTGCAATTGTAGTCATTACCTAGTTAAATTTATGTTAATCCACTGTATTCTTCCAAGATCCATCTGTTTTCTGCCTAGTACTAGTAAGAGATTTGAAAGAGAATGTGGTGGTAATCACCACTTCTGCAACGTTCAAGTCCTTGAGAGTGGCACTAATCTCTGAATTCCTTCAGGTACTCAGTATTGTTTTTAATGTACTGTTTTTCTAGGTAGGGATAGTTCTACTGGTTCCACTTGGTCTTTCCTATCTGTGGCAGTTTGATATTTTTTATGAATTCCAAAAATAAATATTGGATTATGCTTATAAACTGGTCTGTCCCTCCAGGCATTTTAGATTATATTGGATTCAGAGGTTTCACATTTTAAATAATGATTAAGGTTTTGCTTAGACCATGTAAGTAGGATGTTGCATCCCCGCCTCCTTGGTGGGTGGGGACTCACAGAGAAAAGACGTGGCAAAGGACAAAAGTTGGGAGTTTTGAGTTGGAGCCCGGAAAGCAAGCACACAGAGGATCAGAGCAGCTGAGCCCAGATGGAACAAGCCCCACGAAGAGAGAAACCCGGGGAGCCTGAACTCTTGGCAGACATCGGCAGCTATCTTGCTCCAACATGTGGCAACAGACTTTGGTGAGGGAAGCTTATGGTAAGCTTCTACCCCAAATACTCTTTATAAAAGCCAACAGATTTCTGGTATTTTGTATCAGCACCCTTTTGGCTGACTAATACACTACCATAATAGTATTCATTTCACAACTCAGGGAACCATTGTGGAGATTCTCCCAGTTCCTGAGTAAGTCTAATCTAATTATACACTCTGGAACAGGGGAAATAACCACAGAATGAGTCCAAGAATCCACTGGATACAGTGTGAGCTGTATCTGAGCTCAAAGTCCATTAATCACCTCTCCTCCTTAACCTCTACTCTGACTATTGGACCACAGTGTCATTTTGGGTCTCCTGGAACTAATGTATGCACTGAGCCAGTGTCCAGAAATGACTGATCATTTCCTTTTCTCCAATGCACAGTTACCCTAGCCAAAGACCATAGAGCTCTTTGGAGAAGGCTGGGAGGAAGATTAAAAGTATAAATTGTTGGCAGTGTAACAGGATCCTTCCCCAAAGGGACCTTACCCTCCCCTTATTCAAGGGGCTCTGGGTCTGTAAAATATCTCAATCTGGGAATTAAAGGTCCATGACAGTCGGTTTTAGTAATTCAAGTTAAAATTTTGTTCACTTGACCGAGAACTCTTCTGCTTAGGCAGATCAATGACTTCTCAACACATGCCTCTTATGTCCCTTTTATTTGAACCTATAGTTGGTGCTGGAATTGGTACTTTAATCTCTGGGCTGTCCATGTACCAGCTGGGCCTTGAGCCTCAGTGGAGTTGCAACACCTACTGTTCAGTTCATTGGACTCATCCAGGACAACTAACAAGGAGGTGAAGATGGACAACCACCACACCAAGGAACCAAGAGAGTCTACAACTGCAAGCAAGATAGTCCCATCCATCAGCCATATGGGATTGAAGTCCCCTCTCAATTAGAGGAAGAGTGGGCATCACCATCCCAGAATCCTCAGGATTGGGTAATAAAATATGGACCAGAGTAAACTTATTGGTATTCTACGATAGACTTGTGATTCTAGCAATGAAAGAAATTATATTATTGATATGGAGGCAGTGGCCACTGGACGTTCTGAGGAGAGGGAGAGGGAAAATTATGTGCAATATTGGGGCATTATCAGGACTTGGAATTTACCTGAGTGACATTGCAATGACAGATACAGGCCATTATATATCTTGCCATAACCTACAGAATTGAGTGGGAGAGAGTGTAAACTACAATGTAAACTATAATCTATGCTTAATGGCAATGCTCCAAAATGTGTTCATCAATTGCAATGAATGTACTATACTAATGAAAGATGTTGTTAATGTGGGGAAAAGTGGGAAGTGCGTGGAGTGGGACATATGGGAATCCCTTATATTTTTTTATGTAACATTTTATGTAATCTAAGTATCTTTTAAAAATAAAAAATAAAAAAATATTTTAAAAAAACTAACCTAAAAAAAAAGTTTATTAGAATGCCCATCAATTTTACTTCTAGGTATCACATGGTTGCTAGCCAATACCTATATGTCTTTGCAACTAATAGTCTTTGACTAGTTTGATTACTGATTTGAGTCTGCTCTCTATTATGGTAGCCACACCCACTGTGTCTTTGGCAATTAAGTGCTGCCACTTGGCTTCTACAAACCCTGTATCTGTCCATTGTGTTTAAAGATCCATGTTAAGTGATAGCAGTTCCCACTGTAATATCTGAACTACAGGAAAGAGCAACCACAGATCTCTTCAGAGATGAAGGAGTTAGCCTCACAAATTTATTCCTCACAGTCCATGCTGAAAATTGCATCATCTGGACATTTTTGGGGTAAGTGATAAATCACCTCTAACTTTCCAATTTCTCTATGACTTTGGATCCCCTCATTTACTTTATACCATGACTGTTCTGGCATTTTGATCTCAGGCAATGTAGGCCACCTTTAGGTCCATGCTTTAGTAAATCACGCGAACAAACTGTTAGAGCCCTTCCTAACTCCTTTAACTACAACACTGAATCTAGTATCTCTACTCAGCATGCCCATATCAATAAATTCAGCCTCATCCAACTTTATATTCCTTCCACCATTAAACCACACCTGTAATATACGTTCCTTTCCAATCAAGGCCTGTGCTTTAACAGCAGGAACCCTGTAAGACTGGACATTTAATACATGTTGTAATTCAACCACAGGCACAATGAAACTCTGGGTCTGGTTTTCAGAAATCGCAAGTCTTCAGCTATACAAAATAAGATTTCCTTTGATGACACACATAGAAATTTTCACATACCTCATGTGGAACTTATGTTGGGAATTTGAGACCTTCAGCTCATCCCTTTCTTCTGAAAGTATATCCATCATATTTAGGAAAAACCACCTAACATTATTATAATTTTTAACTCCACAAAACTCTTTTAAGGTGTCAAAATCACTCTAACCCAGAATCTTGTCTCTTATAACCATGTGAGTAGCTTTATCCATTGGTCATATTTTGCATATCTATATTTCCAGCTTACACAATGGACTCTCAGTACCATTGTGATTGTTGGAAATAGAATAATTGGTGCCTTTGAATCTAATCATATTGGAAAAACAATTCCAAAAGTCCCAGAGGCAATTGAGAAACCTCATCCTTAAGATTATCTTTTTCAAGAACCACTCTCAGTACCAAAGCTGTAAAATTTAGTGTTCTGTAGGGAAACAGAACCAATAGGAGACACATGTAAATATTATGAGATATTTATAAGAATTTTTTCAAATGACTGTGAGAATGTGCATGTCCAAATTCTGTAGGGCAGGCTGAAAGCTGGGAATGCCAATGAAAATTTTCAATGAATTCCCTGGGAGAAGCTGGCTGGCTTAAGTAGAGATGGACATTCTTCCTTGTGACTGCTGAAATCATCACTTTTCCTTTTAAGGACTTCAGATGATTGCATGAGAAGTCTTTCATTGCTGAAGGCAATCTCCTCAGTAGGTTGTACATGCTATCAGCCATAAATGCAATCAACATATTGATGGTTTATATACATGAAATATCCTTCTCAAAAACAATTAGTCCAGTGCTTGCTTGACCAAACGACTGGACACGATAACCTGGTTAAGTTGACAAATGCACTTAAATGCCACAGAGTATTTTGCTTCTTCTGTTTTCCTTTCAAACTAGTGTACCATGTTCCCAGTCTTTTTTCAAAACCAGCTTGTTTTAGCAACCAATAAGGAGAAGAACAACAAGGAGGAAGAGGAATAGCAGCAGCAGCAACAAGGGACGCCATCTATTTTTATTGTTTTTGTTAAACAGGATATCTTAATAGAATTTCACTCAGTTTCTTGATATTTTCTCTTTTGACTCACTGACCAGAAACAACTTATTGTCGTCACTAATAAATATTTCGAATAAAATGAATATTATCATACAAAGTTAATTTTCCAGGAACTTATTTGAATCAGATGAATTATGTAAAATATTCTAATGGATTTTCCTTTCAGATATTTGAAATTTGTTAAATACCTTTCTATGTAGTATTTATTTTAAAGTAAAATCATTTGCTTACTAATGAATATTTTGTACTATTCCCCCCAAAATCTGTTGCTATTTCTATTTTATTCACTATACTTATCTGGTTTTGTATCAGAATACTGTATGTCAGCAGAATTTGTGTAGTTTGAGAATTATTTTAGTTAATCTGACCATGGCATGCTCATTACTGGCTAGAAAATCCCAACTTTTTAAGAATATATGCCATAGGCATGTTATTTTATTAGCTTTTCTGTGTTTGTTTTACTTCATTCATAGTTGTAGAACTACATCTCCAAGTCCTGTTTGATGATTTCATTTTTATATGTCTCACATATGTTTTAGCTTGTCTGTACAATGCTTCATTGTTTGAAGAACAAGACCAGCATTTTGTTGTTGTAGTTTTTGAGGCATGCACTTTTGAGCAACTTTCTTATTCATACATCATTAATGATAAAATGAAAAGTTAGAAAAATGTTTTTGCTTTTTCATGGGCAATTCATCATGCACATGATTTTAATGAAGACCTTTTTTGTCCATGCTACATTTCCACTGAATTTAATACTCTATCTTTCTCTCTAACACAGGCAAGATTATTTTTTCCATTTCTCTCAACTCAGAGGGCTTATTTTTTCAGTTTTTTCTAATTAGTGTTCAAAGTGCAATCAATCTTTTTAAAAGTTTCAAACCTAATGAATTTTACCTTGACATAGAATACTTGGATTTTTATTCTTCAGTTCTTTTGAGCAATACTTGCTTTGAGCGTCTATTTGAGTCCTTTCAGATTAACTACTGGTAACTTTATAATTGATATTCCTGACTCTTAGTTAAGACTGCTCATTATATGTAGGTGTTATAAGACGGTTGCTTTGTACCTCTGCATAAATATTTACTGAATAAACCATTGAATATGTTATTATTTTCTTATAAAATTTTGCAAAGTATATTTATTCTCTTAGATGAATCATTGCTAATGCAACTATAAATGCTGACAACATGTAGATTCTTAACACATATATATCCATTGAATAATAATGTCTCCCTTTCAGTGACTGCTAAAAATATTGGATTTGATAATCTTCATAGTTCTCTTGTTTGTTACAATTGGAAATAGATGTTAAGTATATGTGTGAAATTCTGGTCTTTCTGAGAAAGCCAATCAAGATATCTCTTGATATGAATTAAATTATATTTGAAGTTACTCTATATGCTTTGCTGTATGAGGTGATTTTTATGACTTCTCAGTCTTTCCTATAGTCATAAAGCATGTATGCAGTTTTCTTAGCAGATATTGCCATATGTTGCAGCATCCAATATAGTCTGATTAATTTGGCTACACTTCACAGGGTAATGTAGCCAGCTATGTCTCTTAGCTCAACCCTTTCAGCATAAAACCATGAAAAAAAGCTTCAACTTAGTTATTTTGCCCTATGTGAATGAGCTAATTATAATCTATGGTTCATTCTACACATTAAAGTAAATCAACCTTCTTTTCTCAAATAGTTATATTATACTTAAACCTTTGAAGGATACATGTATATGATGAGAAAATTTTCCACCTCAAGAAAGGAGAAACACAACTCTATTTCTCTAAAGAAAGAAAGCACTTTAAAGGTGCAAATATTTGGAAATCCTGAAGTGGGGATCACTGTAAGGATGGCTTCACCTGAAGTACGTGCTTCCATTGCTCTGACATTCCCCCCATTGTACTTACCTGTATTTTTGTATCCATCATCTGTTGGCTTCCCTAATGATGACAAAATGCAGTTTCAGAATCCTTATATAGCCAGCATTACATAAAGGAAGAACAGGCATCTCAGTTAGTGAAATGGCTCTCTCTTTCTCTTTTTTTTAACATACTTTTTAATTTTTTTAAAGATACTTAGATTACATAAATGTTACATAAAAAATGTAGAGGATTCTCATATGCCCCACTCCCTATCCCTCCCACACTTTCCCACATTAACAACATCCTTCATTAGTGTGGTACATTTGTTACAATTGATGAACATGTATTGGGGCATTGCCACTAAGTGTGGACTGTATTTTACATTGTAGTTTAAACCCCTTCCTGCACAATTTTGTAAGTTATGACAAGATATATAATGGCCTGTACCTGTCACTGCAACATCATTCCAATTTTGGGACAATTCTAATCCCCAAAAATGCCCTCATATTACACCTATTTTTCCCTCTCCCTCCCCTCAGAACCTCCAATGACCATGGCCCTATCTCTTGAGATAATTTCTTTTAAGTCTCAAAAGCTCTCAGTAAATCTTACTTTAAGTTGTTTAACCTAATTAGTGTAGCTTGCCCATTCTTGAACCAATTGCCATGGCAAAGGGTTTTTTTATTTTTTTTTTATGCCTGAACCAAAGGTCCGCTGTTGAAGCTAGAAGTTCTGGCAAATGCCTTTGGAGGGTATATATTATATGATAGCATAAAATTCAGGTCACTTCATGAATATCAGGACATATATAGGAAAGATGAAGGGGGCGGTGAATGCTCTATAGATACCAACCATGGTGAGGCAACATCACAAGGCAATTAGTTGTAGAGCACTTATGTTGAGTTTTGTTATGCTTGTGTTGATGGATCTCTTATAGATTATAATCAAATTCAATGGGAATCCATCCACCTATTCCTGTTTTATTTAATTTTAGTTATTTCTTCTTTTTTATGTTGTCAACTTTACTTTTATTCTTTATTTAAAATATATGTTCCTTCTCTTGTCAAAACTCATGGAATCATTAAATATAATGTTTTGAAAGCTGGACTCCAGAAACAGAAATAATTAAGTATATTGCAGCTTATTCACATATTTATATTTGTCAGACTTTGGGGAAGCTGTACAGTCCTTATAATAACAGTTTCCTCACTGGTAAAATGAGGAATAATATTACCTACTACATAAATGTGTGAGGATTAAAGAAGAAGGAAATTGAAGGAGATGTATCACGTTGCACTTAAGTGCTCAGAAAATATTAAATACGGTTATTATCAATATCATGATCATAATAATTGATCTCATTCTATCCTGATTTCTCAATAATTCTCTTTAGTATTGGTGTGATGATCTCTTAGAAAGTATGATGTTTCCATTTTCTTCATTTTACATATTCTTTAGATATATAGTTTTAAAATGTTTCTTAGTTATGTAGATTCCCTGTTAGAAAAGCAACTATTGTTTTCTGAGGCCTCTGAAATAAAATATATCTTTTCAGTAAATCAAATTAACTTAAATTTAACACCAATTTACTTTATGCTCACTATTAACTTATGAACTTTCACTCTTCTTGAGACAGGATGGCATGCTCTTTTCCTCATAAGGCCTATGACCACTTATTTTTGCCTTCATTTTTATTATTTCTTGCATACAGAATTCTCATTCTTCACTGAGAGGAGTAATTTTAATTCTTCAATATTCAACTCACTTTTCTTTTTCTTTATTAAATCATCTGATCAAACTCTTAAAGATTCTGCATTTTTGAGGATAGTTTCAATGCAATTATATACAAAACACTCAAATTATTTTCCTGAGAGAAATGAAATATGCATCTGGAAAAAGACCTTGACCAAAAGGGGGAAATATTAAATACAAATGAGTTTTTTTTGGTTAAGAGATTTCAAAGTGAGTCAGGAGGTCATTCCAGAGTTTACACCTATGCATGTCTCAGCAGGATCTCATTGATGGCCACAGTAAACAAAGCCTCAAACAGTGGGGCTCCTGAGGGCTCTAGAGACATCCATACACTACAGGCAGAGCAGACAAGCTCAGGAATTCAGCACCCTGTCAGTGGGCCTTACTTTGGAATATATGCTCCCCAATGTAACAGAGTTAGACTCATTTATAGTTTCTTACACATGGTTCTTTTACCCTTTTTATTTGAACCTATAATTTTCACTATACTTGTTAAATATATATCCCAAAGCCTTAAATCTTTGGTCTATTCATATGCCTGTTGAGCCCTGAATCTCAGCAGAGTTGCAACACCCACTCTCTAGTTCATTGGAATCACCCAAGACAACTAACAAAAAGATCATGATGGACAATGCCATTCCAATAAAAATTTACAATGGCAAGCAAGACAGTTCCATCCATCTGCCCCTCGGGATTTAAGCCCCCTCTCAATCAAAAACAGAAAAGCATCACCATCTCAACATCCTCAACATTGAGGAATGAACAAACATAAGTGGTGAATGCAACTAAGGACTAAAGTAAACTAAATATTTATTTTACCAATGGAAGAACTTGTATCATTGATATAAAGTCAGGGACCACCAGAGGTTCTGAGTCAAGGGAGAGGGAAGAATAGGTGTAACATGGGGAATTTTTGGTATATTGGAAATGTCCTGAATGACATTGCAATGATGGATACAGGCCATTATAAATTTTGTCAAAATCTATAAAATTGTGCAGGGCAAAGTGTAAAATATAATGTAAACTATAGTCCTTGGTTAGTAGCAATGCTTCAATATACTATAGTTTTAATTAACATTTTGAAAACTTAAGACATCAATTAATATTGCTTGACTTACAAATTGACAAACATTCAATTATCTACACTTCATCAAATGTCACAGATTGTATTTTATAAATTTGTGTTTATGAAGAATTTTATCTTATAAACCACTGTTATATTAACAGATGGAAAATATTGCTCACAAGCAAGCTTTTTGACTCCACTCATGTCATCGTCTTCTGAGTACCTTTGTGTTATATCTTGTACAATTAGTCCTTAAATCTGGTATTCCCTCTTTGCCAAGTATTCACTCAAGTTCATATATTTCCTGACCTATTACCATCACTTATTTCGCTGCTTTTCTGTTTTGGAATACTTTTACACGTACTTTATTGTCAGTGCAATGCCAAACATATTTGTCTCTGTGCACAACAATCTCTTTATCTCTACCCCCTACCCTTATTTCAAATACGTCATCTTCATTCACAATCTTGTAACACTCTGATTTCCATTAGCTCTGTTCCTAGGTTATACCAATTTCTATCTGTCAATATTTCCCTTCAGTTTTTTTTTTTTGCTGACTCTTTTTTTCTTTTCTTATGTACCGATTCCTCAGATTTTGTTTGTTGTTTTATAGCTCAGATCAGGAACATCTCCCTTTAAGTGGATACAAGAAAATTAAAGAGCTTGGATACTCATGCATTGCCTCAATCATTTAACAAATGTTTTCAAAAGACCGATGTGTCCGTATATTAGGATAAACACTTGGGGGAATACAAAACTAAATTGAACATGAAATCTGTAACACTTTCTGTTGGTGGAAATAGCACTAAACCTTAAACAATTATAAATCAAGGTAAAATGAGATTAATGGTCTAAAAATGTTCAGGTAAAGTGCCATAAGTGTTCAGAGAAGTACTAATTTTGTCTGAAAGCCTCATTTTGTTGTTGTTCTTCTTTTGTTTTTAATGAATTTGTGTGGTATATATGTGTTTGTTTGGAGGTACTTCATGAGAGAGATGTCTATTCATCTGTTCATGAATATGGATAGATGCAATTTAGAAATGAAAGGAAAAATTGTTCTGTGAGTGAAGCATGAAAGCAGAAACACAGGGAAATAAAACAGGGAAAAGCAAAACCATTGAGTAGTTGAGACTTCTAAGTATACAAGGATGTTAAAGACCTCAGGAGAAAGACAAGCAGTAAAGGTACACTTGGAAAAAATCTTGGAAAGAATTATGTGCTCTAATGAACATATAATTATTCTATCAGTGTATTACATGTCTTTTAGATGGGACTTTTCTGATGTGATTTTTATTTCTTTCTTTTTAATGGAGGGATTAAATGCTATAACAAATGACCCCAAACTGCTGTGGTTTACCATACTAAAGGTTAATTTTTCAGATCAGAGAGGGCCTTTGGGGCAGAAACCAACACATCTTTTATCATGTTCCTCTTCTAGCTTGTAGGGCACTGGAATCTTTCACTGAACTGTCTATATCTGGTTGGAAGAGGTGGAAAGAGAAGGTCTCCTGGATGATATCAGAGGCCAACCTGGAAGTGACATACATTCCATTAGCCACAATTCAGTTAATACCTCACCTAAATTTAGTACAAGCACATAGAATTGTTTTTACCATAGTAACAGAAATATCACCTGGGGTGGCTTGTCATGTCTATTTTGAGGTGCCCCTACACTAATGTTACTAAGAGAAGTTCTTAGGTGGAATTGACAATATGTCAGTTGTAGTTCCAATAAAATAAGTATAAAAAATGTCCCTGTTTGGATGATAAATAGTATGTTTGCCTTACATATAAGAGTGAAGTTGAGGGAATTCATTCAAGTAGACTTGAACCAATTTTTAAAACAGTATTGCCTAATAATATTAACTAAGAAGGGTTAACCAAATTAATTGAATAAGACTCTGTCTCCAGAAAGATATTTGACAAAAGAGAAATAGTTATCATTACGTCTTAGAAAAAGGGGCTCTGTGCAGAAAGGATATCACTGTACCTACAAAAATACCCGGTAGTTAAATCATAAGTTGATGCATCCATGCACTCCTACAGAAAAGATAGGTGAATTATGAAAACTTTATGACACTAGTCAATAATATATTCAACTGATTCTTCTTGCTATTATTCTGTGTTTAACACACAATGTATTGATCAGGATTTTCTTCCCAATAGAACTTTCTTACTAAAGAAAATCAAACTGATCTTCTAACATGTACATATTTTCTGTCCAGTTTGCCAAT
This sequence comes from Cabassous unicinctus, assembly GCA_029593785.1. NCBI lineage: Eukaryota > Metazoa > Chordata > Mammalia > Cingulata > Chlamyphoridae > Cabassous > Cabassous unicinctus. Next base: position 6,192 of record JAQZBX010047282.1, on the reverse strand, counting down.
TATGTTATTTTTTTGAAACAAGAAATTGAACCTCTGGATTTTATATCAGTTTTTTCTGTTTCCTTAGTGTAAGTCAGGTCCCTTTGAATATAGTTACAATTATCAATGCTGAGACATTATTTTCTGGGCCTGAAAAGTTGAGGCCAGGACCCTAATCCTATCCCACCCAAGAAATTGTCCTCTTGATGTCCTTATTAAAGAGCCACCTCATCTCTCTGGATACAAATTCTATCAGATTATTCCTTTAGTTAAACTGGTCAACTCTAATATTCAGAGTAATAAACGCAACCTATGAAGATTGTTTATTAAAATCTATTCCCTAGCACATATGAAGATTTTTTGGTCTGCTCTGGTATCTGATTTCTATTCTAAGTGGAAAAAGCAAGATTGACCTTATACAAAGTAAGGCTAGATCAGCCTTATAGTCTAATCATAGGAAAATCACACATTCTAGTCAGAAATTTGAAAACACCTGGGAACTCCACACTGAGGATTTTCAGTGAAATGGTGATGACTTTCCTCTAATGACAGCCAGAGTGGAATTTAACAAACCACAGTTAGTTTGAAGGAGAAAGCATTAGTGCTTATGTGACAAATCTGATAAAGTCATCATAGCCCTGTAATGTTAGAGAAAATTTAATGATTCCCAATCATTTCCTTCCAGTTGGATTACTCTGTATACTTCACAGCATATTCATAAACAGTTTCCTTCCTGATGAAGACGTTATGTGCTTTATGTCAAGACAATAGATATTTCAAGACAAAGGCGACAGCAACAGAGCTGGCAATGCCCAGCCAAGCACAAAACACAAATGTGTCCAGTTTCCATACAAACTTCTTTTTTTACTGGCATCCCCAACATTGGGGATATGACAAGAACTGACACAAAACAAGGGGAGATAAATCAGAATTGATGTTTGTCAAGTAAGAACAGAGAAGAGATATACTAGGCAGGCATTTGGCATTTATGCTTAGAATTTGATGAGGAAGCATCAAGCTGGGAGCTAGAGGGGGAAAATGAATATATTGTGAAAGAAAGAAAGGGAATGTGAATAGTTGTGCCATCAGAGCAGTAATGTAATTGCTAGTTTAGAGATAAATAACTTCTGTGTATTTATTAGGCATGATTTGATTGATTGTAATAGCATAAAAGAAGGCACTAAATATTGAACCCATATGTGGCTCTCTAACTTTCCTCTTCTCTCCCCCTCTCCCTCCATCTCTCTCTCTCTGTCACACACACACACACACATATACATATGCGGATAGTTGTGTAAAACTATTTTTGAATGAAGATCAAAACTCTGTCCATAATATTTGCATTTATCTTTCTTTGTTCATAAAAACTCATAGTAAATTAACTTTGGATAGCATAATTCAAAAGGACTATAAATATATTTCAAAATAGCAAGAGATATTATCCAACCTAAAGATTAATGTAAGGGATTAAAAAGAAGTGCTGACAAGATTGTAAAATTATTGTCTTGGACAAATGAGGTATTATTAATGAAATATCATTGGTTTTATTCTCAAATATTAATCCTGAAACCAGGAAAATATAAAAAAGCTTTTCTAAATCCAATTTATCCTCTGGCCTAACACTTTATAATATGAATTACCTTTACCTGAGTCACTTTACAATATAATATAAATAGTAAGCTATTATTCCATAGTTTTTTGCCATATACAGATTACTTTTATATGTAGTGATTTGAGTAATAGCTAATCCAGGAAAATGACAGAATGCATTATTGACCAATTTTTTTTTTTTTAAAGAAGAAAGCTGTGTTTGTGTTTATATATATATATTCAACCCAAACACAGAACCTGTTTGGTTGAATCTTAACCATGTTAGGACTACAAGTTTATTTGAATTTTGTATAATTGAAACTGTTATAGGGCTATTGAAGTTCAGAAAACTGCTGCAATCTTATTTTTTGATGTTGCACTATATTCATGTGGTTTTAGGCTGTTTAAACTTAGCTGAAATTTGAGATAATTATATAAATCTTTTTAACTTCATAACTTATATTTTCTTGCCTTTGCCAATAATTCCTTTTAGCATATCTGCTTAAATTTTCTGAAAGACTTCAGGATCTCATTCAATCCAGAACCCTTCCTACCAAAGGGCAACCCTTTTTTTTATCTATATTTTTTAATTTTTTATAATTTATTGAAGTATACCACTCATACATGAACATACATAAACAATAAGTGTATAGCAATAGTTGTGAACTTACAAAACAAGCATACATAACATCATAAAGGGCTCTCATACTTCACCCTACCACCAATACCTTGCATTGTAGGTAAACATTTTTAACTAATGGTTAAAGAGCATCCTCAAAATATTACTACTAACCAAAATATTTTTCCCAAACCCACCCTATTATTATTATTTTTATATAATTTATACATGAATATACATAAACAATAAGTGTATAGAAAAAGTTGTGAACTTACAAAGCAAACATTCATAACATCATACAGAGGTCCCATACATCAACCCTCAACCAACACCTTCCATTGCTGTGAGACATTTGTTACAAATTATGAAATAATATTGTCAAAATCTTGCTACTAATTATAGTCCTTATCTTACAATTGGCATATTTTCCCCCAATCCAACCTATTATTATTTTTTAAATATATTTTTAAGACAGATTTTAAGTTTACAAAACAGTCATGCACATGTGCAGAATTCCCAAACAACACCTCTCTATCAATACACCACACCATGGTGAAACATTTGTTACCGATTATAAGATATCATCCAATTATTACCAGGTCCATAGCGTACATTTGGCCCACATTTTCCATACTCCCCCATTATCAACACAGTACATCTTTGGCATAGATGCAAGAATATTACATTATTACTGTTAACCACACTCCACAGGTCACTCCAGTTGTATTTTTCCATGCTTCTCCACATTTCCACCACCCTGCAATAGTGATGTACATCTGCTCTAGCTCACAAAGGATACTCTTGCATCTGTACCATCAACCATAATTCTCATCCACCTCTGGGTTTACTGTGCTATTTAGTCCCTAGATTATTCTCTAGCTTTCTGTCAATTGGTATTTACAATGACAACCCTTTTTAATGTTAAAGACCATATATTGGGGGTTTTCTGGAGGCCCTGAATTAAAGCTGACATATGGCCCAAACTCTAAACATTTCCAGGTAAAAAGGAACTGACTAGGCATTAATAGCATTTTGAAAATAAGTTATTTTCTTGCATTTCTTATAAATTATCAAAATTCCATAACAATGTTACTTAAAATTCCCATTGTTCTATCCTATTCACTTTCCTCATTGGTCAGAGCAACTGATACTTGCATCTACCCTAATCCAATTCCTGCCAGAACAATACTCAGAGATCATCTTACGGTACAACATGCCTTTGTGTAAAAGCCAGATCTAGAGCCAGTTCCTGAGAACCTAGTCCAGAATTCTTTTTATTCTATCACAATCCATGTCTTATTTATCTACGGTGCTTCCTCTTTTTCAGTGTAAGCTAGCTCACCTGAAACACTAATTCAGTAATGAGCATTGAACATTGATCAGCTGTCAATCTGAAACATCTTCTAGCAAAGACAATGCCTTATGCAACAAAAATGAGTCTAATGGTGAAAAATTTTCAGTGTATGGTTTGAAATAATTTTGTGACACAGGAGCCTACAAATCCTATGACAGAGGTGAACATCTACTCCATCCATGCATAACACTGCCCTTAGTTACCTTGGAATAATAAACGCATAAGAGAGAGAGAGTCCCTGGAGACTTAGAGGAAGAATGTTATGTGCTTTATAAATCTATAGGGCCAGAAGGAAGAGGACAGATTCCTTTCACAAATCTGAAAAAATTAGGTAGAGGACGACAACAGAAAGATCATATAGCATGCACAAAAATGAAGGTAAGAACAACTTAATATCTATTGACAACTGTGTTCAGTGTGTTATTTCCTGAACATTTAATTCACTTCTATATAGTATGTATCAAAATCTCCATTCTCTAAGGAGACTGAGTTCAGAAATTTTAAGAAACAAAAATAACAAAACTAGTGAGGGGGACAACTTTCACAGTCCCTACTTTCCCTTGTATATAACTACTGAGAGTAAATCTTCAAAGCTTGACTCATCCTGCGTGATTCTTCGACATTTAATCTTAAGGCTTGGTAATTAAAAAAAAAAAAAAAAAGAACCCCTTTCCTCACTAGATCTTACTACTTCTTACTACTAAAAGATCCGTGGACATAACACATCATACAAGTTTAGGAAAACTCTGAAAGATAGAAAAAAGAAAGGGAGAGCCTAAGAACCTCAGAACAGAAGGCATGGCATGGCAAAGAGTCCCTTTGTTGCCCTTATTGCCTCCCATATATTAAAGGCAGGCCTTCAATTCAGATCTGCCTATAGGCACACACAAAAAAAATGTTCCAAGGGAAGCTTTCTCCCCCTAGCCAAAGTTGTGGAAAACAGTGACTTAACAACAAAAATCCTTATTGTCAATACTAGCCCTGCTTAAACAAAACATCAACAAGAAAATTGCACTGGATCACCTGTGGTTTCAGAGGGCTGAGCAGGGAGCTGATCTTCCTACTCTTTCTCTGTGGAGACAGCCAGTGGTCTGATAAGCATGTCATTGGTGATAACAGGGATATAATCAGTGAACTTGAATACAGATGAGTAGAATTTACCCAATATGAACAGAGAGATAATAGATTGTGGGGGGCGGGGTGGGAAGAATAAACAGCACCTTAGGCACAAATGGAACAACAACAAAAGAGTTATCATTCATATTATCAGAGTTCCAGAATAAGAGAAAAAGAGAGAGTGGGTCTGAAAAAGTATTAAAGAATTTAAGGTTGAAAACTTCTCAAATTTGGTAAGATGCATAAACCTACAGATTAAAGAAGCTTAGTGAATCAGTTTCATATTCAAGAAGCTCAATAGAATAAACCCAAGGAAATCCATGTCAAGGTACACTGTAATTAAACTTCTGAAGACAAAGTAACCATGTTGAATGAACCAGAGAGAAATGACAGTAAATGTCTCTTATGAAACCATAGAGGAGAGAAGGAAGTACCATGATAGTTTTCAAGTACTGAAAGAAAAGAACTGCAGATTTCTAAAATCAGTGAAAATATCCTACAGGAATGAAAGGGAAATATAAAGGTATTTTTAGATGAAGGAAAATTAAGAGAATGTGTTGGCAGCAAACATACCGTTAAAGAATGACTAAAGGAAATTCTCTATAAAAAAAGTAAATGAAAACAGAAGAGGTTTGGAACTTTAGAAAGGAAGAAAGAACATTGGAATTGGTAAAGGTAGAGGTAAATATAATAGCCTATACTTTCCATGAATATTTTAAACAATGATTAATGATGGAATCAAAAAATACAACACCATCTCATGTGCTACTCAATGAAATATACGTTAAAAATGGTGGGAGGGGTAAAAGGACTTAAATGGAAGTAAAATGGTATTCTCAAGACCAAGAACTGATGTAAATATTATGAGATTAATTATAGGAATTGGCTCATGTGACTGAAGGGGCGAGCAAGTCCAAATTCCAGAGGGCAGGTTACAAGCTGGGAACTCTTATGAAAGTTTTCTATGAATTCCCCAGGAAATGCTGGCTGTTTGAAGTAGAGTTGGAAATTCTTCTTTCTGACTGCTGAAATCCTCAGTTCTTCTTTTAAGGCCTTCAACTGATTGGATGAGATTTCTATCATTGTTGAAAGTAATCTCTTTCATTGATTATAGATGCAATCAGCCATAGATGCAATACTGAGATTTACATCCACCAAATACCTGCACAGTAACAATCAGGCCAGTGCTTGCTTGACCAAACAACTGAACACCAAAACTTAATCAAGCTGACACCTAAACTTAATTATCACATAAGGTTTCGTCATTTCACTCAAAGCAGTAAATCATCATTATCAGTAGATTATGGAAAGTTACCTATTTATAGTAATAACTAGAGTGACTACTAAGAAATCTATATTAAGATATATATTCGAAAACACTATAAATAAATCAAGATGAATCCTAAAACATGCTCAAGTAAACCATAAGAAGAACGGAGAAACAAAGGAAACAAACAAAAAGGCACACTTAAGTACTCACATATCAACAATAACCCTAAATATACATGGTTTAAATATACCAATTAAAAGAAAG
>JAQZBX010047281.1:0-20515 GCA_029593785.1 Cabassous unicinctus | reverse complement strand
AAATCAATAGCTCCAGACACGCCTTCTCTCCTGGGTTCTACCTCATGCACAGATAAGGGCAGTGTTCTTTCTTTGCTGCATGGCACATAAATAAGCCAACAAAGGTCTCTTGAGCATCCCGTGGCTAAGGGTGTGCAATGCCAATGAATATCATTAGGAGGTAAACCTCCTAAGATGGTAAGTTTGAGACTTAGAAGAAGTGATTAGAAATAACCTATTAGATATTATACTATTCTATATTTGAAAATTCAGGAAGGTGGGGTTTTTGTTGTTGTTTTGTTATGCCTGGTAACACAAAATACAGAAAGTAAAGTTTAATTCACATCATCCTGCTTACGTCTTCATTTTGGATCCCCCTGGAATAGACTCTGAGGCAAAGACTGCAGAACAAGTGGTTTGCTTTACACGTGATCCCGGGAAACACCAGTGGGAGGGTGGGAAGGCAAGGCAGGAAAGGCCAGGCAGCCAATGCAAGGTTTGTTTTTCAAGCAGGTTAACACTGTGAGTAGTTGGAGCTGTAACCTCTTCACAGTTTAAAACGTGCCTCTCAGTTATCCCACCCGGGGTCAAGGGAGCAGGGTTATTTATACACCAGTGGTTCCCTCCTGTTGGTCATTGATTAAGGGATATTAATTCTCCAGCATTTCTGGCTTGCTCTGCAGGTGGCAAAGCAGGCTCCAGGAGCAAAAGAAAGTCCCTTAGTAAAGAGATGCAGGCCCTGGCGGTTGGAATTTGGGCCAGAACGCACTGAAGTGGCGAGGGCAAGGGGATGGGAGCTCACTAAGAGCACCTGCTACAGCTTACAAGACTTGGTTGCCATTTGCCATCCTTTCTTGCTGCCCAAGACCTGAACTCTCTTTTATGTTTGGATAATTTCCTTCTTATGAGTCGAGGGGAGGTAGAGACCACCTCCAGCTCTAAGACTCCCTTGCAGCCAAGGTGCAGGCATGTGACCTGTCTGCAGCCAGTCGAATGCACCCATGCCAGATTTATATAGCAAACTTCTGGCATTCAGTAGCAGGACTCTGTCCTGACAAGTTTGACTGGATCATAGTAAATACTCAATAAATATTATCTATTTCTGTGATTGAAAGGAACACTTGGAAATATTTTCTTATACTTAAAATAGAGGACCTGTGGATGGATGTGGCTCAAATGGTTGGGTGTCCATCTGCCATATGGAGGGACCTGGGTTCAATCCCCAGGACCTCCTGGTAAAATGAAAAAAAATATAGAAGATGTGCATGCCGCCAGGCCCTGTGCGCGGGCGTGACACCAGGCCCCGCTGAGCCACGCAGCAAGATGATGACGTAACAGGAGAAAGACACAGGGGAGACCCAAGAAGAGACGCACCAAAAAACCAAGAACTGAGGCGGCGCAGGTGGCAGGACACCTCTCTCCCACATCGGAGGTCCCCAGGATCGAATCCCAGTGAAGACTGGAGGAGATGGGTGAGAAGAGAGGGCAGGAAACAGACACAGAGATTTGCCCAGCGAACAAAACAGCAAAACGGGGGTGGGGGGTTAAAATGGATAAAGTAAATAAGTAAATAAATAAATTAAAAAAAAAAAAAAATAGGGAAGCGGGTGTGGCTCAGTGGATAGAGCCCCCGTTTACCATATGGGAGGCCCCGGGTTCGCTTCCCGGCGCCGCCTTGTGGGCTGATGCGACAAGACCTCACAGCAAAGGGGAGATAAGCAGACACAGAGAAGACACGCAGCGAACGGACACAGCAGCACAAGCAGCAAGGGGGAGGGGATAAATAAAATAAAATAAATAAATCTTTAAAAAATAAAAAAAAAAATAGAGGACCCCTCCTTTTAACATAAAAGTCACTACCCTCCATAAATGTTACCTGACATTCAAAAGAAATTAAATATCATTATGGAAACTAAATCAAAGCATTGGGGAAAAAGCACTACATTCTGACATTGTCAAAACAAGTACGCCCAATCACCCTGCAGTGAAGTGACATGCCTACCTTCAGACACCTTCCCCACTGGAAAATAAAAGCTTTTCAGAGATAATTTATAACTTATTACTCTGACTAGAGTATCTAACTGAGCCTCAGCCAAATGATAGGCCCTTCTGCATACTAGGGAGATGATGAGATGAAAGATAAATTCCCCACCCTTAAGTGGAGTACAGATTTGGTAGGGACATACACTGGTAGAATAATAATTACAAACATATTGCCACAAAAGTACTTTTAGAGGGCCACGAGAATGCCAAGGTGACACATCTAAATCAGGCCAGGGCACCTAATTAAGCACCTTGCCAGTGGCTTCAGCTGTATCTCAAGTTTCAAGTAATATTTAGCCAGAACGAGAGCAGAAATGTATTTCCAAAAGGGGAAATGGCATGAGCAAAAGCAAGGAGATGTAAGAGTGCCTGAGAATGCTGGGCATGACCAGACCATTAAGTGAGCAGGAAGTGTGAGAAACTTCACGTAGCCCCTGTATCCATGCCATGGCAGACAATCGTACCAGGGCTTCCTTTTTCCAGAAACAGAAGGGAAGGAGGGAAAGAAGGAACAATTTTCAGAGGAAAGATCAAAGTTTTTGCTTGTTGCCCTCTTTAGAAAAAACATTATGGAATACTGAAAACTGCTCTGAATCAACACGTGCAGCACATTTCCATAATTTACCATCTGAGCGAAAACACGGCTGAACTAATGGATCCCATTCATCAGGAAATGGAGTAAAGTTTGGTGTGTGTGTGTATGTGTGTTTAAGAAAGATTTTTAATTATAATTTATTTTTAAAGAAAATCAATATAGAAATGTGTGGATTCCAAAGTTATTCTTCAAGAAACTGAATTACTTCATAAATAGAAATCATCATAATTAGAAACACAGAAGCATTAGTCAAAATGTCTTCAGCTTTTCTAAGAAAAGAATTCACGTCCTGGTTAAGAAACACTTAAACTCCACCTGGAATCATATTTTATCCTCGTACATATTTAAGTGCTTGTTATTATTAAAGGTGCTAGTTGGCAATTTCTGTATTATAAATGTGTACTCCTTGCATCATACTTGGAACATCACTGGTCTCATTACTTCAAAAATACGTGATTGTCTTTTAAAAGTTTAACCGTTACGCAATTTTATCAGTAATTTTTATTTTGGTCTTCGCAGATGTCACCAATATAAGAAGTGCCAATCATTCATTTCTCTTTTCAATTCAAATGAAATCAATATGCCTTATTGAATATTAGTTACTAGCACAGCACTTAGTACTGAAAAACCACATTTTCTTCTTGTCTTTTTTAGCAATGTAATCCCCTTGGGAGTCAAAAGAGGGAATTCTTTTTCAATTTCTTATGATTTAGAGTAGGTAAATAATAGATGAATTTTTCAAACTCTGAAAGGCACAATACTGGTCAGCAAAACAGATCATACACATGGCTTTGTTATTGAACACTATCTGTTTTGGAATCTGCTTAGGTTCAAAAACTTAGATGAGGGGGAGCAGTTGAGCACCCACCTCCCATGTGGGAGGTCCCAGGTTCGATTACCGGTCCCTCTTAAAAATGAGCAGAGAACAAGCAGACAATGAGCAAAAACAAACAAGCAGGGAACAGATGTGGTTCAAGTAGCTGAGTGCCCACCTCCCACCTGAGAGGGCCCGGTTCCACTGCCTCCTAAAAAGAAAAAACAGACAACAAGCAGACAACGAGCAGACAATGAGTGTAAACAACAAGCAAAAACAATGAACAAACAGATGAGGGAGCCATGGGGAGGGAGGGACACAACACTAGATGTGGTAATAGGCTTAAAATCAAATTTTCCCAAAAATACTCAAGCTGAAAGAAGGAAGGAGGGAAGGGAGGGAGGGGGGAAGGAAAGGAGTGAAGGTGGGAGGGAGGGAGGGAAAAGAAAGAGAGAAAGAAAGAGAGAGAGAGAGAAGGATGGGGTAGTTACTTCCATAATAGCCTTTGTTCTGCAACTACATTTAACAAAATCAGTCTTCTTCCAGATTTGTGAGACAATTTATCTGGATGGAAGTCTAATTTAAACTCCTACACGATTTTGGATTTGTTTCTAAGTGGGAAACCCAGATGGTAAGGGACTAAAGAGATTCATTTGGGAGATGCAAAATGGATGATCCAGATGTAGAACACACAATCCATATTATTTCTACACTATGGACACAATCCTAGAAACCGTCAGAAATTAGAGATTCTCTTGGTTTATTGCAATGGAAAGAGACAGAATGATGAAATATGGGGATTATTCGGCCTAGAAACCTCAAGAAATCAAGAGTGAAAATAGTGACCATAAGAAGCGCTTCTCTTTACACGATTGTGGGTTGACTTGCATTTCCCTAGAAGACAACTTAAAGATCTCACTAAATTTAAGGTGTGCTGGTTAGTCCAGTAGAAATGCGAAGCACAGTGCAGTAGCAGCTTGCATGGGAGTTGGGTTCTAAAGCTGGCAAATAAAGTACAAATTACAAAGGGTCAGAACTATCCTAGAAATCCCCTTAGGAGGGTGCCATGTCTACACCTACACCTATGTGTGCCACCGATACCTACACACCGTCTCCCACAAGCCAAGCACAAGCAATTTTTCCTACAATATTGAAACAAATGGGCTGTTCGTTTGTTTTTGGTTCACATTATAGCTCACTTACATCGAGGGGCCATGCTATATGACAGTGTATGGATGCCTCTTTAATGTATCAACCCCAGCAGATACGAGTGGACTATTCACTCTGAGTGAAATGCAGGAAACCGAGAGAAATTGAAGGAACAGCAAACTCCCATTTCCCCTCTCACACTCCCTCTGGAGCCTAGAGAGTTACGCTGACTGGAGGGTGTATTCGCCACCTTTATTTAGATTATTATTCTCTTGTTCTCCTCTGCTTTGTGTAATTGTACCTGATATATGTTAACAGCATATATGGCAGACTCTGCTAGCGCCTGCCTAAGTGATTTTTAAAACCCACAGAATGCACTAGCAGCATGGAGTACGTTTAAGGCCACATTCGACTGGCACACCATGGCAAAGCAGTACCACTTGTTCATTTCTGGCATCTGGTTTGATTGGTTGGGGGTTATGGATTGAATTATGCTCCCCCCCCCGCCCACCGTAGCAGTTTGATATTGTTTATGAATTTCAAAAATAGATATTGGATTATGTTTGTAAACTGGTCTGTCCGAGGTTTCACTTTTACTTGATTAAATTATGATTAGGGCTTTGATTGGGCCCTTGGTGGGTGGGAACTCACAGAGAAAAGACATGGCAAAGGACAGAGTTGAGAGTTTTGGATGCTGGAACCCTGGGAAGTGAACACACAGGAGCAGAACACAGAGGAATTGAGATGGAACCTTAGACATGGCAGAGGACCCGAGAAGAGAGATGAGCCATTCACATGGTAGTTTGCAGCTGCAGAGACCAGAGCCCTGAGCAGCCCAGAGAGAAACGAGCCGCAGGAGAGAGACGAGACTTATCCCAGCCTACAGTTGATATTGGAAGAAGCTGGGACCACAGAGCTTTAAGAGGAAGAGGAAGCCTGAACCCTTGCAGACGTCGGCAGCCATCTTGCTCCAACACGTGGCAACAGACTTTGGTGAGGGAAGTGACTTAGGCTTTATGGCCTTGTGACTGTAAGCTTCTCCCCCAAATAAATACCCTTTATAAAAGCCAACAGATTTCTGGTTCTTTGCATCAATGCCCTTTTGGCTGACTAATACATGCCCCAAAAGAGGATGTATTAGTTTGAGTCCTAACCCCTAGTACCTCAAAATACGATCTTACTTGGAAATAGGGTCATTGCAGACAGAACTAGTTAAATAAAAATGAGGTCATATGGAGTAGGATGGGCTCCTAGTCCAATATGACTGGTACCCTTCTAAGACAGGGGGAAGAGACAGCCCCCCCAGGGAGAAGGGGGAGGCAGAGATGGGAGCGGTGTGTCTACAGGCCAGGGGGTGCCAAGGACGGCCAATAAGCACCAGAAGCTGCAAGGGGCAAGGAAGGGGGCTCCCCCAAGGTGCAGGTGGAGCACGGCCCTGCGGGGACCTGGAGTTCAGACTCCCGGCCTCCAGGACCGTGAGAGTAAGTTTCTGCTGTTTCACGCCACCCAGTTTGTGGCACTTCCTTACGGCAGCCCCGGGAAACTAAGGCCGTTTGGGTCTCTTCTGACTGGATGCCGCCTGTCAGTAATTTTAATATTGCTACTGGATTCGACTCCTTTAATCCAAGTGTACACACAAGAAGGCCAGAGACAGAATCTGCAGAAAGAGCCCACGCAGGTTCCCACCTAACCAAGAGGCAAACCATTGAAGCCTAAAGCAGGCAAGGCTTCTAAGAACTGAGAGAATTCTCTGCCCTCTCCGGTTTTAAAGGTGTGGTCAATTGGGCTCATTTTCTCCCGCTGTCCTTCCACCACGCCCCCCACAATCAGCCCCTCAGGATGCCCACTGCTTGTGGCATCACCTGATGAAGAGCCTCCATGGTGGGCGTCTCCATCAATGGGGTGACACCTGTCACCTGCCAGGGAACTCAGAACAAATGCCAGCATTGAAGGAGGCGCCCACCCTCTCCTCCCATCAAGTGCTCAAGCACCACGCAAAGGCAGCTCAGGAGGAAAAAGAGAGGTCAAAGGGAACTCACAAGGTGAAAGGAAAATACTGGAGTGAAATGAGAACACAGAAAAAGGTGGAATGTCAGAAAAATCTGCCAGAGGCCTCCCAACAGGTCACATCAAATTTGGCAGGAAAGCAATGAGGTCGTGATCTCAATGGCGTCGGCTGAGAAGCGCGCACTTCACTGGCTCATTTCCGATGTTCTGAGGGCCAGGTGTTTGCCCGCTTCCTCTGTGCTCATGCCAAGTTTACCCAGTTTCCAGAATTGTCACATACCTGCACCAGGTCAGGGAGGCACCAGGTTTGGTCTCCAGCCTCAATCCGAGCCTGTAGCCCGGGTTGGGGATGATGGGGGTGGAAAGTTCTTCCATTATCATACTCAATAGGCTTCTGGTAGACCAACAATCTTTTCTACTTGGTTTTGCTAACGAGAAATTATTAGTTGGCTTCCAGAGTGAGGACACATACATGACGCTTCAGGCTCTGCCATACTGTCAGCAGCCAGGACTGTATTTATTTCGAATCTAGGAACCAGCACTCGAAGTAGTTAAAAATTTAATCTCAAGTCAGTTCTTTTTTTTTCAGGTACTGGGCCTGGGGCTTGAACATGGGACCTTGTATGTGGGAAGCTGGTGCTCAACCATTGACTACCCCAGCTTCCCCGAGTTGTTTTTTTTTCATTTGTTTGTTTTGTTTTGTTTTTTAGGAGGTACCAGGGATCGAATACGGGACCTCATACATGGGAAGCAGGCGCTCAACCACTTAAGGTACATCTGCAACCCTCCAGTTCATTTTTCTCCCCTAATTCCCAAATTCATTCCATGTGCTCTTCTCATAGGCAGCCTGCAGCGGGGATTTCCTGACCCCTACCTCCCACCTCCATGTCACAGTCCTGTGATACCTGCTGTGCCAGAGTCACATCATACCTGAGTTAAACTCCTGAAATCAATGGTATGCACTTGGCTGAGAGATACAGAAAGGGAGAGAACAGCACATGCTGGTGAGATTCTCACCTTGCTGGGCGTAGATGTTGTGTTAAAAGATGCAAATTTCTCAGATAGTGTGAACCCCTAAATGCAAGCCAGCTATTTCATTTGGGGTCCCACCAAACCAGCTGCTCCAGCACTGGAGGAAAACCTAGCTCACTCAGACTTACTGCAGGATGCTATGTTTTTATATTATAGTCTGGGAATTTTCCTTGAGTGTTGGCTTTAGAGCCTAATTCCTGTGCAGGATGAGAATCTTCATATTGGTTGATGATGAAAAGGTTCCCTCCGTGGGGTACCGCTCAGGAAGCCGCAGCACGTGACCCATCTTAGGCTGTCACTGATCTGTGTTACAGTTAAAGGAATGTGTTGAGCGCAAGCAAAAGTGATTTCAAAATTACAAATTTCTTGATTGTAAGAAATAATTCTTTAAAATGTCTTTCCTGTTGCCTCCATTGCCTCAATAGCCCAGCTTCCCACCTCAAACCAGTCCGAAACAGTCCTCTCCCCTATACAGTGGAACACTGTTCCAATCCTCCTCTTCTTTTTCCCTCTTCCTTCTCTACCGCAACAGTCCAAGTGAGACAAGACCCTCTTTGAAGAGCAGAAAAGGGAAAGAGAAACAAGCCAAGACAGAACCTTCTTTAGCAGGTTAGGAATGTGAAAAGGGCCAGGAACATTCTATCATCAATAATACTCTTATCCTGTCACACAATATCGGTGAACTGTTGAAAATCACATTTTTTAGACTCTGAAGACTCAATCTATGGCGGTGGAGTGCCAGGCAGCAGGAGAACCCTGGCACCCCTTTAAACTGCACTATAGAAGCTACAGGATATTCCACATAACTCGATATGGTTAGTTTGCTAACTATTCTTCAGCTTGGCATTCAAGGCCCACCAGAAATTGCCCCATCTAGCCTTGTCAGTTCTCTCTCTGACCGTTCCTTTCTCTGCACCATTCATTCCCCAGATAGGCTCCCGCTCTCCTGCCACCACGCCCCAGCCTGCACTGTCCCCTCCACCCAGAATGCTCCTTCCCTCATCTGCACTTGTTCAAACACCACCTCCTTCCTGCAGCCATCCTTTAATGCTCATGACTACATTCTGTTTGGGGTGGGGGTGAGGATATTTCATCAGTACTGAATAAATATGACTTAGCACCAGCACAGATCTAGACAACTAATGGGCATTTGTTAAATGAGCAAATGAACGTAAGGAGAGAAAATTAAAATGTGCACCTGTCAAAGAGAACCAGGGAATTTATGCCATACCTATGCCTTGCCTCTAAATCAAGGATTGCAATAAGTAGCCTGTGTGCTGTCTTGCTTAGCTACTTCCCCCTTGGCAGACATCACCAATCAATCATCACTTTCTGCCTGAACCCCAGCACAACCATGCCTCTAAATCAGGGATTGCAACGTGGAGCATGTGTGCTAGCTATCCTGCAGAGCTCCTAAAACCGAGGTCGACATGACCCATCAGTCATGGCTCTCTTTCTCCCTAAATCCCTGGCACAACTGTAGAATCCTTCCAACAAAAAGCTCCAGGCAGAGTCTACTAAGGAATTTGGATTTCTGTGGATGAAACCCATTGCCCTACCAGCTTTCCTTCCGCAGTCAGAATTGTCCCCTCCAATAATTTCTCATCCACTCATTTCTCAATCCTCCTGACCTCTAGAATTGTGCTCATCCTGGCCTCAACTCCCAGACTTAGCACTGGGCATTGTTTCCCAGACAACAAGCCTAGCGAGGCTTTGGCAACAGTGCAGACGTTCCAGTCAAGTGATCCGCCAAAGGTAAACTGGCCTCTCAGTTCAACCCACTTGTAGGACACAGACCACCCACTTTGGCACACTTTCTACCCCAGGGAAAGAAACTCCCAGTATATGCCCATCCCAGAAGCAAGAAATAAACACCTTGGGAATGGAGGGTCAAAGAGATATCATATACACTACAACTACCCATTCCCACACCCATGGAAGACATTGCTGGTTGGATATGGAACTCTCTTGTATGAGTCTAGATGCATCCTCAGAAGTTTCCTTAACACAAGACCCAGACAATTGTTAACAAATCACCTCAGTTTGGATTTTGAGATGAAACCTATTTACCAGTCATGTCATATGAACGAATGGGGATTACAGTTCCAAAGTCAAACAACCCTGCAGAGTGAATTATCGCAAAGACATAATAGAATTAATCTAGAATCCACATAGACCACTCAAGGGCCATGCCAAACCGGACTTTAGAGAAAAGGAGCCAGCTGGAAACTGCTGTCCCAACATAATGAGCAGTGGCACACCACTGTGACTGACCAAAACGTGGTCCAGAATCTGCAGTCCGGACAGCGCAAACCTTCTCAAACTTGCTTCCTGCTTTATACTGATGAAATTGTACAAAATGAAAATTACAACCTGTCATATTACATTACTTCAAAGCATGATGTAATATCATAATTTTTTAAAGCATTTGTTTTAATTTATGGTGCTGCATTACGCCACAGAAAGCTTAACTTTCCCGAATACCAATAAATTTTGACAGTGATGGTTTATCCCAAAACTTTGGCAGACTAAAGCACAACAAAGGTTGGCCAAAACAGGTATTTAGCAGCTGATGAAGCACTGCTTATGAGTCAAGAGGGCACTGCTTCTGCCTCATGTTTTCTAAAAGCTCAAACTCTAAAGCTCTGCACTTCCCAGTATGGTAGCCACTAGCCAATGTGGCTATTGAGGACTTGAAATGTGACTCATCCAAATGAGAAATACTGCAAGAATAAAATAGACATTGGATTTTGAAGGCTTAGTACCAAAAAAAGTACCTCTCATTAATAATTTCTTTATATTGATTACATAGGTTGAAATAATATTTTGTATATATTAGAGCAAAAAGAATATATTACCCACATCAATTCCACTGGTCTTTTTTTCACTTTTTTAATGTGGCTGCTGGCAATTTTTAAATTACATATGTGTCTTGCTATTATTTCTACTGACAGCATTGCTACGGAATAACTCGTTTTCATGAGCAGGAAGACCAAGTCATTTTAAATAAAAGAAACCTCAAATCTCCTTAATGGGTTCAGACAAGAGATTACAGTCTGATCACATTAAGTGAAGCTGTAAATATTTAATTTATTCTTTTAAAAAGCATTTATTGAGCACCTAATACATACTAGGCCCTTTTCTAAGCCCTGAGGATAATACAGCAATGGGTGCCTTCTTCTTCATGGAACTAACATCTTAGGGGGAGAGACAATAAATGAGTATGACAAAAAGTGCTATAAAGAAAAATAAAGCTGGGTATGGGAATCTGGAGTGCCAGGAGGAAGGATCTTGCTGTCTTACGTAGGATGGTCAGGGAAGACACTTCTAAGGAATACCATGAACTGAGACCTGAAAAAAGGGAGGAGTGAGCCAGGCGGATATCAGAGGGAGAGCATTTCAAGCTGAGGGAACAGCAAGTGCAAAAACCCTGCAGTAGGAGCGTGTTTGGCATGTCTAGGGAGCAGCAAGAGCCCTGTCAGGATAGAACAAATTGAGGAAAGGAGCAAGAGGTAGAAGATGACATCAGCAAGGAGGGCTAGATGTTTTCACATCATGTAGGCCATCAGCAAACTAAGACCTGCAGACCAAACTGCCTGTTTTTGTAAATAAAGTTTTATTGGCACGCAGCCACACCCCTTTATTTCCCTATTGCCCGTGTCTGCTTTCACATGGCAGCATCAAGTAGGTTGCCAGAGTCCATAGGCCACAAGTGCAGGCATTGGCAGACTACTTCCTGTAGTGCTAACCACACCAGGTCCCAAAAGTCCAGGTGGTATCTTTCATCTTAAAGACAGAAAAGCAGGGATTCATAGGGGTCTTTTGGAGGGGTTGGGGTTTCCTGCTTCGGTCATGTCTTATGGAAAGGGTGGACAGGCCACATCCAGCCTGCCACCTGGTTTGGCATGGCCTGGGAGCTAAGAAAGGTTTCTACATTTTTAAATGTCTAAAAACATTTTTTTTTAAGAATAAATTTCATGATGTGAAAATTACATGAAGTTCGATTTTCACTGTCCATAAATAAAGCTTAATTGGAACCTTGCCACGCCCACTGGCGTCCGTGCTGTCTACGGCTGCCTTCACGCCACAGCGGCAGAGTTGAGTGGCTGAGATGGAGACCATATGGCCCACCAAGCCGAAAATAGCTACTCTCTGGTCCTTTATGGAAAAGGATCGCCACCCCCTGGCTGGGCCTAGTAGGGCAGGGTACAGGCTTGTACTCTGTGTGACATGAGGAGACCGGAGGGTTTGTGCAGAGAAGGGACACAATCTGGCACAGGTTTTAAAGGTGGGGAGAGGGGTCAGATGAGAGCAGGGAGCCCGCACCTGAAGCAGAGACGCTTCTTGGCAAACCCACCACCGTGGGTCTGTAAGGACAAAGTTTTTGTCCAATTTACCTCAAAGCCCCTTCAGGCATTTATCTCGTTATGGGGCGGGGGTTCTCAACTAATGTTTGTTGAGTGGCTGAGTGAATGAATGAAAGGTTAGCCCCTAGTTTTACCCATCAGTCATCGTGAACTGGATATCTAGAGTGGGCTTCCTTATCACAGAAATATTCTGCACATGTGCGTGTCAAATGTTCCCACTGCCCCGTCACACAGCTGCTTCACAGCATGCCCAATTTCTGCCCTACACCCCAGCCACATGTATTAGCCTAGGAATTCAGTCTTACTTACATTAAACTCAGCTCTCTATTAAACTGATGCAGATAAAGGGCTGTCTCCTTTGCCACATCAGACCTGCCCAGGGACAAAAAACTCTATAAGGCAGCTCAGAACCTGAGCTGGCTAAAAAGCAGCCGGGACTCATGCAGCACCGCTCCCGGTTACCCACCGAGGCCCCAGCAGCCTGCCTCGATCTGAGCATCCCTCCTGGTTGCTCAGGCTCCATGTCACACTGGTCCTTAAATATCTCTTTAATATTACCACTGTCCATGCCCTCAGTCTTTTGCCTTCCCCTGATTCCTCAGAAGTGAAAGGCTTTCATGTTTGCTCTTGTCATGGTAACACAGTGGACTCCTCACTGGATCTCTGGCTTCCAACCTAGATCCTTTACAGACTCTTCTCACCCCCAGGAGCCAGGTGAGGTCTTCAAATCATGTTGGACCATGTCACTCCTGCTCTCAAAACTCACCCATGGCTCCCATCTCCCACCGGGGGTAAAAGCCACAGTACTTACAATGCCCAACTGAAGCGATTCTCAACTGGGGTAAGTGTGCCCCGCCCTGGCAATTTCTGGGGGCATTTTTGGTTGCCACAATGGGAAGAAGGTACTTCTGGCATCTAGGGATGCTAACTAGCTTACATTGCACAGGACGGCCCCTACCACAAAGAATTACCCAGGCACAAATGTCAACAGTGCCAAGGCTTAGAACCCCTGCCCTGGGTGGGCTACCCCCTAACCCCCACTCTATTACTCTCTGACCTCATCGCCTTTGGCCTATCTCCTCTCTTATCCCACTCTGACCACACTGGCATTCTGGGTGTTTCTTGAACATGTCAGGTACATGCTGCCTCAGGGCCTTTGCACTTGCCATTTCTTCTATATGGAACACTCTTCCTTTTGGTGTCCTCACCTTCTTCAGGTCTCTTCTTAAATGTCTCCTAATCATTGAGTCATCCTTGGCCACTGTTTTAGTTTCCCAGGCTGCTGAAACAAATACCGTGAAATGGGTCGGGTTAAACAATGGGGATTTATTCACTCACAGTTTTGAGGCTAGAAGAAAGTCCAAATCAAGGCGTCATCAAGGTGATGCTGTTCTGGGGCTGGCTAAGGATCCTGAGTCCTTAGCTTGTCACGTGGCAGTGTCTCCTGGTCTCTCCTTTCATTTCTTTGTTCTGTTGAAGTTCAGCTTCTTGCTTCCTGTGGCTTCCTCTCTCTCTGTCTGAATTTCATTCTGCTTATAAAGGACTCCAGCAATAGGATCAGGACCCATCCTGGTTGAGGTGGGCCACACCTTAACTAAAGTAACCTCATCAACAGGTCCTATTTACAATGGGTTTAACCCACAGGAATGGATACATTTAAGAGCATGTTTTTCTGGGCACATACAGCTTCAAACCACAGCCCCCCAATCTAAAGTAACATCTCCTCCTGCCCAGAACTCCCTCTCCCCTTTCCTGCTTTATTCTATTCACAGTAGTTATTATCATCTCACATACTATGTATTTTTCTTGCTTATTTTATTATTGTCTGTTCACCCAAGCAGGGATTTTTTCTGTTTTGCTAATTGCCACATTCCCAGACCCTAGAATGGTGCCTGACACACACGGACCATGTAACAAATTTTTGTGGCATGAATGAATGTCACATAGTGATTTGCTGAAAGAGTGAGTGAGTGACTAATACCAAAAAAATTTAAAAGACGGAAGAAGAGTGTTTTACTGAATCCTTTTTGCATGGCATGGAAGAGGAAGCACGCCTACCTATGGCAATCTGGGACAGATAAATGGGAGAACACGGATTTTAAACCCTGGCCAACAAATTGTATTGTTGAAAATATTCTATCATCTATGTTTAGACCTAAGGGAGCAGCCTTCCCAGACTTTTCACCCCAATGCCACACTTTATTAAATGACCCCAGTGTTCACAAAGGTTTGTATCTATACAAGATATCTTTCTAAAAAAATTTTGTATCTGCATTTTTTAAATTAATCAACAGTGTTGCACATTGGACCTTCTGATTAACATTAGCCAACCAGTATGTCCTCAATGAGTTGAAAGTCCCAAGCAAAATGGAAAAAAAATTGATATTCTAGTTAATTTATGGGTACCTATACTACATAAATGTAGGATTTCGATTCAGGAGTTTGGAATATTAAAATTGCCTTAGGATCCTCATTTTTAACTTTAAGTAGCCTGAAGGCCTGAATACTGCAGGCTAGGAACCACTGATTTACTCCCGAACTTCCCATTTTACAGATGAGAAGACTGAGTCTAAATACTCTTGTCTGTTAATTTATAGCATAATGACCTTGTAGTAAATGGATCCAAACTTCAGAGTAAGAGACCTGGAAGCCTCCCTGTATTAGCATATACTCCTCTGGTTTCAAGTGACAAAAAACCAAGTCAGCTGGCTTAAGCACAAAAGATAATCGGCTCATGTAAATGAAAAGGCCTGAAGTAGACTTGATCTGGCACACCTGGATTCAGGGGTTTAACCAACATCATCGGCCTTTGCCCGCTCTCAGTTCTGCTTACCCCTGGGTTAGCACCATTCTCAATCAAGCATATGCCAAATGGTGACAAAAGGACTGCCAACAGCTCCAGAAAGACGAATGACATCCTTACAGCTCATGTCCAGGAGAGAGAGAATACCTGGCTCCTATTTGCTCCAGTAAATGTCCTAGGATTTACCCTGATTGGCTCTGCACGTTCATCCCAGAGCCACTCTGTGGGGCTGGGGAAATGCTGATTGGCCAGACCTGAGTCATGTCTGCCCCGTCCACCCTCCACCCTTTTACCTCTTCCCATCGACCCCAGCCAAACGAGCCAATTCGTCTCATCTTGTCTCGTCTCATGCACGGAACTTTTGTCCTTTTCTCTGAGGCCTCATTTCTCAACAAGTTTAAGATTCTCAGGGTCTCAACTTCTGCCCCAAGTACTCCTGAAATTATTTTCTCAAACAAAGATAATTTCTATCTTTAAGAGAAATTTTGGTCTACATGTCAGTATAATTTTTTCACTTTGCTATACGTTTTGTTTCATTCCTGATCATTTTAACCCAAACACACACACACACAACCAAATATATCTCCTTCTATTTGAGTAGGCAATTAATCAAAACAATCATATTTTCCCTAATGTTTAAAATGCTTCCATATTTAAGAATACCGGAAAAGCTGCATGAAAGAGACATCCAAAAATCATACGATTAAAATCTAGTTTTTCAGATTGGAAAAAAAAAAAGCAACATCTTTGGACACATAAAATCTTGGTTCTTCACAAATGAAGGTTCTGGAACATTGAAAATTATGATGGTGACAGTGATGATAGTAATACTCAAGCAGCTAGCATTCTACTAACGATAAAGTAGTTAACATTTAAAGTAGCTAGCATTAAAACTTACTATACACCTGGAACTCTGCAAAGCCCTTTAATACGCTCATTATATTTAAAGCTCTAATTTATTTAAAATTAAAGGTTTAATATTAGTCCCATTTGACAGATGCAAAAACTACGGTTGAGAGAGATGAAGTGACTTGCTAGTGAGCAGTGGAGCTGGGGTTTAAACCCCTTCAGTCTAACTCCAGACTGCAATCTTTTCACCCCCGCCTCACGTTGCCTTCATTCTTTCTGCCTGTCTCCTGACAGATTACCAGGACAACTCTTTCCTGGATATTTCTGTGAAGCCTTGTCACCTTCCAGTTTTTGCAAAGACTGGCCCTGTGCCTGGGTCTTCTAAAAATTAATTGACTTTCTAAGTTTACTTTGTACCTGCTTGCTTTAGTTCACAGAAAAAGAAAGAGAAAAACACACCCAAGTGAAGAAACTGCATTCCCCAACCTGCTTTCTCAGCCTAAATGCTTGCTTGTGAGCACAGGGCTGTCCCTTTAAATGCATGGAAAGACATGATTCGACTTACAAACACCATGGAGATAGTTTCTACTATTTGCCCCTACCAGCAAGTCAACTGTGGGATGTTTGAGGATGGGAAATTTTCATAACCATGGGCACTTTTGATCCTGGGTTGGGAAGGTAAAGTAAATGCATTATTCGAAGCCAGAAACTATAGAGCAAGTGTTCTTATCCTCAGCACTGTTGACATTTGGGGCTCGCTCATTAGCTCATATGGGGCACAGAAGTGGGGGCTGCCCTGTGCCCTGTAGGATGTTTGACGGCATCCCTGGTCTCCACCCACCAGATGCCAGCAGCATCCCCCATCCCCGAATTGTGACAACCAACACTATCTCCAGACATTGCCAAATGTCCACTGGAGGACAAAATTGCCTCCTGTTGAGCACAACTGGAAGAGAGCTGCAAAACACCCAGCAAAGTCTGCCATGTGCAAAAAGAAAAAAAAAAGCCCATTTTGAGGCCCTGCAGTGGCATATCAGCATTTCCACGCGGAGCCTGCGCTTACAGGGCACTGGTGTCCAGAGGCCCCGCACCAAGGAACTGCGCTGAACCACAGCGAAGCCCAGCGCCCGGGTCACAGCAGCAGAGGGGAGGGTGACCTCCCTTACCTGAGGTCTCCTTTTGCCTACAGAGCTAGGATTCATTTGGGTTCCCAGAACAGAATGTTTTAACATAAGAAGCAAAAGAAAAATGATCCTGCTTATCACAGGCTTCCCAGCTTTTCATCTTCCAAGTCCAAAACACTGAAAACAAAAAACCAGACTCTTTAGCTTCCTAAACTCTTTTCATGTTCCCTTCCTGGTGCTAGCAGTTTCCCACCAGCGGCATCATCACCATTTGGGGTCGGGTACGTCTGGGTTGCAGCGGCTGCCCTGGCATTGTCGGATATCAAGCAACATCCCTAGCCTCTGCCCACTGGATGCCAGCAGCACCCTCCCACAGGTGTGACGACCACAATGTCTCCAGACATTGACAAATGTCCCATGGGGCAAAATCGCCCCTGGCTGCGGACCTCTGGCTTATATGAATTTCTCTTTCCCAGCTCTTCTGCTTGGATTACCCATTCCTGGCTTTGCCCAGCTGTCCAAGGCACCATCACAAGAGCTATTTAATTTTAAAATCCTTCATCAGCCATTAATAGATGTGTGCTGTATCTATAGCTGTACTCTGTTAATAAATCTTTTAAAAAAGGGGGTGGGGTGCGTTTCTGGAGGTTTATCACAAAATATCAGCTAGGAAGATGTAATAGGAAGCAGCGGCGACTCCTTTCTGGGGTTTTTGGCTGCTCCCTCCAGCTCAGGAGCACAATGATGATCTGTCATTTCAGAAAAATACAGAAAGAGCCTTGAATCCTTACTGCCCTCTAGAGAAATTCAGGCAGAAGAGCTCAATCTGTTGCCGTCAGCAGAAAAACAACGCTGCCAGATGCAAGTACCTCGCAGTTGTAAAGCAAACAATCTATTTGCTGAATTTTTTGAAGACAGGACTATCAGACCCTTCCTTTACAGTCTTGCACCTGAACAATGAGCTGATGTTGGCTCGTACATTGAAGCAATCTTAATTTTCCAATTCCAGATCCACGCGCCAACACTATGATTTTATCATCACAGATGAATCAAATACCTATATTCTACAAAGTACCAGCAGACTATATTTTAAACGCAAATAGTCATGTTTATACATATGTGTTCTCTGGCCTTTGTTTACTGGCCTAGCAATGGTCAGATGTACAGGCATTTCTTTTTTATGCATAGGTTTTATTGTGTTTTTTTTTTTGGGGGGGGTGAGAATTTTCCAGTGAATTTTGCAGATAATAATGATGCTTTTTCCTCTTTAAAAAAACATGTTTTTAAAATGTTTTGGATATTGTCATTTTGATAAAGGCTATCCTGGTACTTAATGATTATCGATATTCCAACGAGAGCTTCCACACTGAGAATAAAGTGAGCTCTCTCTACCAAAGTCCTGAAAGAGATATCCAGGTCTTACCTGTGTCTTTAGCACAGTTGGAAATCAAATGAAATAACTTTGAAAAGTATGTGCTTGAAAACATACACTAGATAGAATATCTACAGGTTTAATCAGAACTTTCAAATCTTTGTTTCCATCATGACAGGCAATAGCAAAAAAAAAAAAAAAAATGCTGAATGTTTATGCCTAATGGGTTTGCCCTTTGCCAGACAAATCCTTTTAGCTATGGCAGGGAAACATATAATTTTTATGGGCTCGTAGAGAGAGCGCACACTGCCCTCTAATGGTGCACGTGCTCCTAATTTTATGGGGTCCCTTGATCAGGTTCCAGAAGGCTGGTAGAATGTTCCTACCAAAGATAGATCGATAATCCTATAAACTGATGGGGAGCCAATAGTTATCTTTATTATTTTCTATTTTTCCCACTCCCTTGACAAGGAAGTAAAATATTTAATACTTTCCTTCATTATTAATAGCTGTGGAAAATATTTTTGCCAAGATGGAAATAGATCAGAGTATACTTAGAATATTTGAACTTCATCAGACACAAAATAACATGCACACACATGCTACAGACTCAAAGACTCAAAGAAATAATGTTTTACTGATGAAAAAAATAAATTTCTCTCTGAATTTATCATTAAGTCACCTAAGGTTTCTGAAACGAATTCAGATTGAAAATTAGCCAAAAAAATTTTTTTAATTTTATTTTTAAAGAAGCTTTAGATTACATAAATGATACATCAAAAATATAGGGGGATTCCCATATACCTCACCCCCTCCCCCTCCCACACACAAAAAATTTGAAAGCATTTTGTGGGCTAGAGTATGTTTTAGCTGAAGTCTATAGAGATATATTTTAAGGGACAGAAAAATTGGTGTAGAATAAATTTTTCCCCAAGCCTTTTTGAAAATCAGCATACTGGTTCATTTTGATTTCTTTCAAAATGCACGAATTTTTCATATCTAACTATTTTCATCCACCAAATTACAGGATCCTCCTAATCTCACTAATTCCCAACATTTATGAAAGGGAAACAGGGAAAAGTAAAAGCCAGCACATTCACTGCCACAGCCAAGCTCCTGGAGCTGTATCCACACAGGAGCTGATGATCCGTGGAAATGTAAATGTCATATCTAAATATAGCATTAGGGACCCAGAGAATCAGCATTTCTGTTGATGAAACACCTTTTCGGGAAGTAGCATGTGTGCACGGAAACGCTTCTCTCTAACACATGGGAAAGTCAGGAATCTTACCGCCCAGCCCTCCATCCTGAGGGCTCCAAGATGCCGCGTTCAGGCAGGAACCGTGCGCATCCTTACCAACTTCCTTAACCTGCTACAGCACCAGATTGCAAAGCAAAGCGAAGAATTTCCTGTGCCTCGCCCACCTTTCCTTAACAAAATTAAAAAGTAGGATTTCATTCTGTCTCGTAACAAAACCAAAAGATGGGGCTACGTGCCGAACCAGGAGCCGGAGCTAAGAGTGGGATCTGGGTTGACACACGCAACCGTCATACAAACCGACCCGGATGGCTTCCCAGCCTTGGCTCCCGCTGGCCACCCCCCACTCCAGTCTTTCTGGAATGCTCTCAGGCCCTGGGTCTTTGTTCAGTCTCTTCCTTCTGCCCAAAGCCTTCTTCTCCGCCACACTCTGCCTGTCTAGCTCTTTCTCATCTTTTCCATTTCAGATTCTTTGTCACCCTCTTGTAGAAGGATTTGTGACACTCCTAATGCTGGTAAGGTCCCCACCCCTCAGTGTTAGCTGGCACCAGCTTCAGGGGTGTGCCCAGTGGGGCCCCTGCTTGGTTTAATGCTTTGCAGTAGCCCCCTTAAATTCTTCATAATTTTTAACAAGGGCCCCACATTTTCACATTCCACTGGGCCCCACAAGTTATATAGCTGTCCCTGGTCACAGCCCTCTGTTTCCTGCATAAAATACAATTTCTAATTACTGATTTGACAGTTTATTTGTGAAGGGAGCTCATCTGTTTTCTCCATTAGGCCAGAACTTGTGTCTATATTGTTTATTGTCTAGTCCAATGCTATCAGTAGAATTTTCTGCAGTGATGGAAATGTTCTGTATCTTTGTGGTCCAATACGGTAGCCACTAGCCACCTGGAATGTAGCTCTTGTGACTGAGGAAATGAATTTTGAATTTTACTTAACTTTACTTAATGTAAATTAAAATTAAACTAGCCTGATGTGGCTGGTGGTTACCATTTGGACAGGTGTAAACCGCAGGCCCCGACACAGCAACTGAGCCTCCAGGGAGATCTGCAAATATGTGCTGAATGAATAAATGCACCTAGGGGGTTAAAAGGGCTTTTTTTTTTTTTTAATAATA
>JAQZBX010047280.1:0-20518 GCA_029593785.1 Cabassous unicinctus | reverse complement strand
AAGCAAGATGGCTACCAATCTCTGCCAAGGTCTCTGACTTTCTGCAGCTGTAAGCAAATTTGGCATAGGGATTGTTTCTTACTGGGCCTCCTCTCTCTGTCTCTGGGCCTCAGCTCTTTGAGCCTCTCAGGAGCTTCTCTCTTTGCAGCTCAGCTGTGAGTGAAACTTCTCTCACATCGCAGGATCAAATATGGCAGCTTTCTTTTCCTGTGTCTGTGTCTCTCTGGGTTTCTGTTTATATCAGATTCAGCAAAGAGGCAGAGATTCAAACTAAGTCAAGACTCACTGACTTAGTCCAATCAAAAGCCCTAAAGGGATTTTATCAAGCAATCTAATCAAAAGACCCTCAACTGAATTTAATGCAATCAAAGGGAATCACACCCACAGGAATCAATTAGTTTAAAACCACTTTTCTCTTTTTGGGATTCATAAAATAATCTCAAACTGCCACACTATTTATGAAAATCATTTCCTTAAATCATATTTATATTCATAGGATATTTAATTAATCATTTAAGTTTCCAGGATTCTGTATAGTTCACAGAATCTCACAGGCTTTTACAATTACCATTATATTCAAATCTCGAGTTCTGCAAAGGAATTGCAGATAGGTTTCCACTATAAAATCTGTTACTACTTTCTAATTTCTAAAAAAAATTGACAACTACTTATTGAGCTATTAAAAAAATAGAGTTGCAAAATTCAATATTGCTGCTCATAAAGTTAAAAGAATATGATTTCTTTTTAAAGAAATCACAATGTTAATAGAAAAGGCCTAGGATATATCTGTTTTCTTTAAACAACTACTTCCTCTAAACTTTTGTTGTTGTTATTAGTAAAGTAGATTAAATCACCCTCAGAAATATTGGGTGTGGTGAGGTGTGATGTGTGTGTGTGTGTGTGTGTGTGTGTGTGTAGAGGGTATTTCAGAACTTTAAGCAGTGATTGGTTAAGGAACTAAGTGATGGAGAAGAAAGTTGATTGAAAACAATATGGCCTGACGCCTTACACACACTATGATCAGGATAATATTGATGTATCTTTGGGTGTTTAGTTAAGCGACCAAGAAAAGATCTGGTGGCAGCCTTGAGAAAAGACCAAATCTTGCAGATCATACTAAGGGCAACATCCAGTGCTATCCAAAATGGGATTAACATATTGAAAGGGTTCAATAAGGCATTAGGAACAATACATTAGAAATTCAATTCATATTTATATGGTTGTCTTTTTAACTTATATTTAATTTCAATTTTGTGTACATTTTGATGTATATAATATAATCAGATGAACCTGTATACATTTAAGGAAATATATATATATATAGATATCTATTAATATATATATATAGTGGGGAACTCAATAATTATTTATTTTAACAGGATAAATTGTCAAAAAGCATGGGCAATATTAAATTATTTTGTGAGTCTGATCTCCAGAATTACTTTCCTGAATCCTTAAATTCAAATCACACTTGTAAACATATCTGATATTACTGATGAAAAAGTATCTGATATTACAACAAGTTTCAGTGCTTGCTTTGAGTATCCAGTTAAAAGCTTTACATTCAAAACATTTAAAAAACAAAGTAACATATACTGTTTGATTAAAATAGTAATGTGTGGATTTTTATTTTACATAGAGATGGTTTTGAACTTTCTAGGTTCCCTCACAGAAAGGGAATGGAGAACATCTTACATTGTTATAAAAGGAGAAGGATATGCTAAGTTTGTATTGGTTATATCTCAACTTTCACATGTACAGGCAATTTCCAGGAAAAGCAAAAGAAACTTACACACACATGTGCTTAATATGTACACGTTTTTTAAAAATGTTTCATTTAAGCCACACTTTCCTGTTCAAATTTTGTTTCTGGATTGCCTTTCCCATTTATTATTCAAGAAACTTTCGAATTGTCTTCTTCATGGCATAATGTAGGATGTAACTATTTGAAATTATCTACTGAAATGGGTAAAAATCTATGTGGACTATATAAAGAGGCAATTTAACTTCTATTCAAGCTAGACCATCTACACCAAACTATCGATGCATTCCTATCTCTTGTTTTAAAAGGACTCCCTGATGTATTTAAACTTCAGTGAGGAAGCTACTCTCCACTATGTACTACAGTCCACACCGCTAGCAGTTACACATTCCCAGACTGACCTTTTACAGATGTCAAGGTAATCTGATGAAAGAATGGTCTGAAAATGGAAGCAGGGTTGGGGCAGTAAAGAGCCATCACCGAGTATGACAGTCTTCACTGTAGGAAATGAAGGATAGTATGAGACCCTTATTTATTTTTCAATGAAGAGAAAATAAAAGCTGATTAAAGTCATGGAGGGGAAAAAGGGAGACAGAAAGAGCAGGAGAAAAGAGAAATGCATGTTCTTATGGTTGGTAAAGAAAAGGAAAATCATAGTGAAATTGAGATAAAATATATAAATGAATGGAAATAAGAGTTTATCAGGTGCTCGCTAAGTACTAGTCGCTTTCTAAATGGTTTACTTGCATTATTTCATTAACATGCACAGCAACCCTAAAGTAGTTACTAGTATTTTGCCAACGAATATTAACTTAGAGGATTGGAAACCTGGTCTGACTTCGGAGACTTTAATTCTTAACTTTCAAGCTCGGCTGGGCCGGCTTCAAGGGCTTGGCACCTGTGCAGTTTCCCAGCGACGGTGGTTAGAAGGGTCTGTGTTTGGTGCAATATTCTGCTATCTCCATCTTGAAGTTCTTAATAAGTTTTGAACAAGAAGCCTCACATTTTCATTTTGCACTCTTCCCCTCAGGTTATGCGGCTGGGCTTGCTGCCTTGTAACAACAGAGGACTGCTTTTTGAGTGTAGCACTGAAACTAGAGACCTGAACAGGTTTAAAACACCATAGTTTTAAGCTCTTCAACATCTCTTCCCCCTACCATCTGCAACACTTTCATTTATTTGTTTGTTTGTTTATTTGTTTACTTGGCTGCATCGTTTTCTAATGTTGCTGCTGGTTACCTAACAAACAGATCTGTTTGAACATCTTACTGGCTCCTCAGGCATTTTCATCAGTGTATAAAATGGAATTATATGAGACACCGTATATTGAAGTGCTATCTATTGCTGTAGAATCAGACTGTATGACATTGTTCATATTTAGTATATCTTCATCATGTTTATTTAACTAGATTGTAAAGCCCTTAGGAATACTGTGCTCTTCAAAAAGCCTACTACAGTGCTGAGAACAAGCCAGACACCCAATAAATGTATGTCAATTCATTAACATTCTCAAAAGTATGACCTACATTATAAACAGAAACAGGTAGAATGAGAGAGTACTTTAAATAATAAAGCAAGGAGATTATTTAAATCAGTCAAATACAAATTGCTTGAATATAATATAGGACCACCTGTGTTTAAATAAAAAGGAACCATTCTCAAAATTATGAAAGCAAATTGCAATCACTATTTGTTAAAAATATGAAAAATATTCTGTTTAAGTGTGGTTTGCCATTCACTCAGTTTGTCAATACTTGGGTCAAAAAGGCTGTGGCAGTCTCCCTCTTTTTAATTCTCCCTCTGGAAATTATATAACTAAGTCTTAAAAAATTACATAAACTGAACTTGCTCGAATATTTCCATATGCATTTCACTTGCAAAAAAAAAATATTTTTCTTTCACGTAAAATGCAGGTTTGCCACCTCAGAGTTTCATGGAAATAAATTATTTTTCCTAAAAAATAATGACAGACAAAAATAAATGACAAATCTGGAGTCAAGGAATCTTGGAAACAGCCCAACTGTTTTATCAGCTGCACCACAAGCCAAGCAAACCTTAACCTCACTTGGCCTTATAATGCTACTAAACTGCTGCTTTTTATGCTCTGCATTTTGCATATATGAGCAAATTCTCTCTAGTTTAATATGCTGATTACTGTAGGATAAACATAATGTCAAACAATATTTGACCCAAAGCATCATAAAGCTGTGGTTTTCTAACTAGTGCTGCTGTCACATGCCAGTCAGTAAATACATACACCATAAATTTAAGGGAATGGACTCATCTTTCTCTTGAGGAAATGAGGGCACACTAACTTGAAAATCAAGAGAAAGTATCTCCCAACTATTTATGGTACAGTGGAAAACTTATAGAAGAAAAATACACCAGTTTTAGGAATCATATAAAAGACAACGCATAAACATTTCCAGTTTCAAGCCTGGCCAATCTAAGATATTTTAGATATGTGGAAAGGAAGGGAAAGCTTTGGATAGAAATCATAGTTTTGAATGCATAGCTGTTTCCATATCTTATTATTGGCCTACTATGCATTTGTGAATGTTTAGGTAAAAAATTATTCATTCTGGTCTAGAAAAACATGGAAACAAAAACAGTTTTCTAAACACTTCAACTACAGATAACATTGTATTACCACAACTTTTCTATTTTTTGATAACAGGAATTGATATGAATACATAAACAACACTTGAGCTATATTTCTGCATATTCAGACATTCAAATCACTTAGCTTCTAAGTCTAAGGGTATTAAAATAAAGGGAAAAAAATTCTACTCTCAGTGAGACACTGATTTCATGCTGTGACAAGCTCAAAAATGAAAACAACTACACACATGAGAGGGTTTTTCACCAAACCGCAGCACTAAGCACAAGTGAAACCCTGCTGGGAACATGTATCTACAAGTGTGAGTGTTTGACTTGGTAACACACATTTGTGACTCTAGTGTTAATAGGAAAAAGAAAAACAGGAGTTAGACAAGGATTTCATTGTCCACATTTTTTGAAGATTTCTTTTAAGTTAGAGTGTAAAAATATTGGCAACATTTGAACATAACACTTACCATTGGCTTAAAGGCTGTCTCCACTACAATTAACCACACAGTTCCCTGCTCTGCCCCACCAGTGACCTCAATCCAAACAAAAAGGATGAGAGACGATTCGAACTTTAGACTTTTTCATTCCCCTGAGACTAGCCTGTATCAACGATCATAAAGAGACTCACTAAGGGTCAGAGGATTTCTTTTTTCTGTTATGATGGAGTATGTATTCTATTATATCAGAAAAATAAAGTCAGATGGTAGTTCCTTTTTTAAAGCGCTCCTCCTTTTTCTTTAATTAGACTTAATTAAAACCTCTTCTCCAATTATATTGTCTACATCCTATCACCATGTAATAATTGAGGGAGAGATCAGAGATAGTAGAGATAGGGATCAGGTTTACAGTAGGAAAAATACTAGGAAAAACATAAAATTCATTTCTGGAATCATTTCAGTTTCCATATCCTTTCACAAAACATGGAAATGCACATGAAAGAATTCAAAACTACAAGGAGCCAGCAAATAACATTTTGAAAATGGTTAGTTAGGTATAAAGAAATTATTTTAAGTGAAAAAAAAGAAAATGAAGATTACTTTGGTAATAAAATATACTTGATATATTTTGCACTCCTACCTTTGAGATAAAGATGACATATCAATAATGCATTGTATCTATATATATAGTTTTAGTAAATAAGTATTTATTGGCTGTCTTATTCTGGAATACATATAGCATGGCTATAAAAAATAAAATTATGACCTTAAACATGCAGAAAAAGTTCTAGTCTCAAGAATTAGATGCTACTGATAGTTAGGAATTGATATAAAATGTATCTTTTATTTTTCTTTACTTATCCATAAAGGTAAATGATAATATGAACTTCTTATTTGTCTAAGCAAATAGAAGTAAAAGTACTCAAACTCCTTTAAAGTGTGGATAATTTTAAATGTAACAGACTTGAAAATAATATTTTAATTATTAATTATGTTATTCAGAAATACTGAATAATACTGAAAAGCTCAAAAACTTAAAATGTATCTTTCAATGCACCTAAAATATATAATGCAAGATGTCTTAATCCACAAACTTCATAGATAATGTATTTCTACAGTAATAAATAATGGATTCACATGAGCCCATTACTCCCGAAGGTTTTAAAGTTCAGAACAAGAATTTCTTTCCAAACAGTTGGTGCATCTTTGCCGTGACATATGACTCCATCAGCCAGACTTCTATTTCTAATTCCTTCAACTATAATATATGTGTAATCATAACTTACCTAATAGCACTTTCTTGAATATTAGTTCCACTTTTCTACAAAGAAAATAAAAATGGAACATCCAGAAGGAAATCACTATAAGTTTAACTCCAATAGATAAATTAAAACTGATTTGAAATATCTATATATGAAAGAAGGCTACATATACTTCTTGATTATAAGTCCTCAACATGTGGTACATTTCTAATTAGTAGCAGTTTATGGATCAGACCACTCCTTATGAGAGTTTAGTAGAATAATTGTATTCAATAGTTTGAGACTATCAACAAAGAAGAAGACGTTTCAGTGGTAAAGTCCAAAATAAAGATATAAATATATTTGGGTGAACAGATATCATTAGTGTTCACCCTCTTGCAATTTTGCTCCAATATTTTGGGTCCTTTTTGGAGGTATTCTCCCATTATCTTCAGATTTATTATCTTTTTGCTTTAAATAAGGTTTGTCAAAGTTTCTTTTGGAAAAGCTGGGTATGATAGATAAATTAATCAATCAATAACACACTGGAATAGCACACTATCTAAATAAGAAAGAAATAAAATGGCTAAGTAAAAGAGAGTGGAAGAAGAGAAAATATGGTAGGCATCAAAACAATGAATACAAAGAAAAACACATGGAATGTTATCATCACAACCACAGCTTAAATTTCCCAGAGGAGAAACACAGGATATTGTGATAAAACAGTGCATTTAATTAACAACCACTAATTTGAGCTAACAACTTGAATAAATGCTATTTTTTTTACATTTCCTGACAGTTTGAGTTGCTTTTAAAAACTCTTTTGTAAGAAACTAAATCTTAAAGCTAATTGGTAATTTCTAAGTTTTGATGAAAATAAAATCTAAAGGGGAAAGGAAGACAACTAGCCCTTCACATCTGCAGTGTGCTGTCAGCCTATGTCAGTCTTTGAAGCTGTTTACCAAAATCTTACCAACGAGCAAGAGAACATGAAATGAGAAGAGAGAAGGCAGATGTATGAGAAATAAATCTTTTTATTGTTAGAGTTCCAAATGTGGACAGGCAATCCAAGGCATCAGAGTTAAGGTCGCTCCTGGAAAGACCCCAGAGATTTCAACACTCAGTTGTCAGTGGACCACGGCACGCACACCACCCAGACAAGTGGCTTTTGAAGACCTGCTGCATAGAATTGCTGGCAGGTAGCTGACCAGTATACTGCACATGTTTAGAGGTAAAAGTATTTGTTAAGATGGGAAATAAGAAGAAAAACTATTCTTACAATATTTAGGAAAATTTCAAATGACTATGAGAAGCAATAGACCTGAGAGAAATAGTATAAGTTTTAAAGTACAGAATCCCTTTATGCTAAATGTAGGCAAGTGCTTTGGTTTTGCAAATTAGCTATTCATCAGTATCTAGAACAATTGCGTGTATGTATGTGTCTTACATATACTTGTGTCTTGCATCTGCCGTGTGTATTTGTTGTTGCTTGAGTATCTAAAACACTAAAAGCAATATCTAAATGTCTTTATTTTAATGTCCATAGAACATTGTAATTATCTATTTTGATTTTCAATTTAAACAATTTTATTTATTCACTTCAACTCATTTTCGCTTAGTATATTCCAGATAGATTTCAAATATTTTATACAACAAATGACATTAGTAGCACATACTTTATTATGTATTTACCTATATACTTAAAGTTAAGCACATTTGTAACTCATTCTAAATAATATTTAAAGCAGCTAATACTTGTGAAGTGCTTTACAAAATATTACACATAACAAGTCTGTGAGTCAAGTTATTATTCTCATTCTGCAATTTTACAAGTGAACTTAGAGTTAGAAAGATTAAATGACTTACATAAAAATAAACAGTAAGTGGAAAAGTCATTTCCAAATGAGGTTTTTGAACTTTGACACCTGTACCCTTTCTGCTATGCCGTGATACTGATAATCACAAATTGGAATATTTTGAGATTTCTTTCAAAAAACTGAACCATAGAGAGAAAATGCCAGGAAAATGTTTAGTTTCTGCCTTAGAAAATACTTCTCAAAACTGAACTGGAACTTGCACATAAAATAAGAATAAACTTTTACACAAGATAGCATCAGTTGGAGCCAGTGGTGGCCAAAACAAAAAACAACTTTAAAAAACGAGTAAAACTAGTCACAAGGAGAAAGTAAGTCCTGAATTATGTTCCTGCCCCTTTCTTCTTCTTCCCCTTCCCCTCTTCCTCCTCCCACCCTCCCCCTGGAATAGAATTATAGGGATAGCTTAGAAACCAAAAGGAAATTTTTAGATAGTAAACTTTCCCTCTTGGGAAGTATACTAAATAATTTGTAGGAACATAATATTTGAAGTGAAATAATTTTTAAAATTTTTAGCAGAGAAATTACGGGTTTACAGACCAATCATACATAAAATATAGGATTCCCATATACTGCACCAACAACAACACCTTGCATTGGTGTGGAACATTTGTTACAATGGATGATAGCACTTTTTAAAATAATTGTACTCTTTTTTTAACAGTAGTTATCTTTGTTACAATTGATGAAAGATTATTAAAATAGTGCTATTAACTATAGTTACATAGTTCACATTAGCTGTACAGGTTCACAGTTTACATTAGGTGTATTTTTCCCATATACCACCCTATTATTAACACCTTGTTTTAGGATCGTACATTTATTATAATCCATGAAAGAATATTCTTGTACTATAAAATGGTTCACTGTATTATAGTCCTATGTTTTATCTTTTAATTTTTACTCTAGTAACATATATACCAGAAGTTTCTCTTTTTAACCACATTCACCTTTATAATTTGGTGCTGTTAATTACACTCACAATAACGTGCTACCATAACCACCATCCATTTCCAAATCTTTACAATCAACCTAAATAGAAATTCTGTACAAATTAAGCATCAACTCCCCATTCTCTACACCCTATCTAACCCCTGGTAAACTATAATCTAGATTCTAACTCCATGAATTTGTTTATTATAATAAGTTCATATCAGTGAGCTCATACAATATTTGTCTTTTTATGTCTCAATTATTTCACACAGCATAATGTCTTCAAGGTTCATCCAAATATCACATTCTTCAGGACTTCAGTCATTTTATTTTATTTTATTTTATTTTATTATTTCATTTCATTTAAGAAGCTTTAGATCATATAAATATAGGGGATTCCAATATACTTCACCCCTCCCCCTCCCATACTTTTCCTCATTAACAATATCCTTCATTAGTGTGGTACATTTGTTACAGTTGATGAAACACATATTAAAGTATTGCTACTAGCCATGGCCTATAGTTTACATTATGGTTTATACTTTGCACCACACAATTTTATAAGTTTTGACAAAATGTGTAATAGCCTGTATTCCATTGTATGTATATATATCATTTTGTTTGTTGAAATGGAATAATTTTGATAACTAATATTTAGGACAGTGCTTTAGAAAGCCCATAGGAAGAAAACAAATTTACAGTAATTTTTCAAAGTTAATATTTCAACATAATTCAAAATATACCTCCACATACAAAATATATGTTTACCTATTCCTGTGATTTAGGTCTTAAAAACTGTGCGCTTTAATAAATGACCAATGACTTCACACTGCACATGTAAACCACAACTTTAAATGAACAGTTAAAGGCTGTACTTGGAAGGGGCACTGCAATCCGGGCATGGCTTGTGTAAAATATATTTTAAGATGTTGACACTTTTCCAACTTAAAGGTGTTCCAAATTTTTCTGGAGCAAATTGGACTTGTAAACACCAATCATTTTTACAACACTTTAAATTACCAAGTGCTGGCAGTTGGGACCCAATTTGTTTAAACGTCATTTTGGATCACTTCTAATTAAAAAGGGCATATTTTCAAAGACAACATTCTACTGCCAAATAAAACTAACTCATGTTTATTTCCTCAGGTGAATGAATGGTTCAGGGCCAAATAAAAAAATGCTATCATTTTTTTTTCTTACAAAATCTATTGTCATCAGATTTTCTGAGCTTGGTTTAGCTGGAAAAAAAAAAAAAAGCTGGACCAGAGAATATCAATATTACAGGCATCTAATTAAATTGAGACAAAAATAATAGTTTAAGTTTTTTCATCTACTTCTGGCAAAGCACGAAATGCTATCACTTTTTTTTTAACCTTGCAAATGCTATTGTCATCGGATTCATAAAGCTTGATTTGATTGAAAAAGCACAGCAACAGAAAACTTCATTAATTATTAGCATCTGATTAGATGGATGAGTATATTATGCTTTCCAAACCTCTTCCCTTTATAAAGCATTATCATTTCCATAGATGTCATTCTCTGATATTTATTTCATAATTTAACCCTATGCTTATTTAAAAAGAAAGAAAGAGTAAATTTTTATCAAGATTCCTGACTGTTGGGTCTAACTTTTAACTCTAAAATTAAAGGTAATAATAAATTCTGGTTTACATTCAAGACAAGAATTCTAGAAAAAAGTACAGACTTGTTAGAATGTAGTGTAAATTACTTTATCCACTCAATCTTTCAGTAATTTTACTTCCTGATGTGACATGCAAATTGTGAGTGCACATGCTGTTTAGAAATGGATTAAGAAAACAGACCCAAACAGATCCAATCTACACACACATAAGTTCATTATGTGTAGTTTCAAATTATCTCATTTCCCTAATAAAAATAATAATGAAATACTCATAATGACCACATTCATATGTTTGCCTTGATCAGTTCTATTCAGATCATTTCAATTATGAAGAATACTCTCACTTCTAGAGACAGGTATCATTACCATTAATTTATTGTCATTTTAATGTAAATTTATGAGAACACCTAAGGCCAAGAAGACTCCCAATGCTACAAAAACCTAAGACATCCTTGATATTTAACACTAAGTTCTCACTAACAGAAAATGTAAATGTATGATTTTAGAGCACATATCAAATATAACAACTGAAATTAAAACTATATCAAAAACAATAACTCATCATACGAGTTTGCTTATACAGCATCCTTCTCAAGTGTGTTCTCTGTAATAGCTGAAGCAATTTTCTTCGTTTCTACTTCCAAAATCAACACTGTTCCCCCCAAATATGCAGCCCTAAATGCACACATATATCTTTGCTGTCAGACTGCCAGTGTCTGCCACCACTCTTTTCAAGTCACTCTCTTTCATACTAAACATCGTTTAGGAAACCACACCAATATTTAAGAGAATCATTGTTTTTCTTTAAGTGTGATGGTATATTATTTTTATTTAGTTTAATACTAATGAATATATGTTTAGATTGCAAGAATTGTTGTATATATGCTTATTTTAGAGTCAGTCTGAATACTAGTCATATTAATAAACAACTGCTGGGAGCAACATAATTAAGCCAACAGAAAAGTATTCTAGGACAGTAACCATTACCAGGTTTTGAACACAGTTTTTTCTAGCACTGTAATTGAAAAGGATGACAAATTTTACTTTTAGAATTACCAACTTTACACTACTGATAGAAACTCATGTGTACAATAAGGACACAATTGCTGCATTATACTTGTTCCCATGTAGGAATTTTTTTTTCTTTAGAATATTGAATCAAATGTAATATAAAACTTAAGTTGGAAGAATCACAAGACACAGAATGATGAAACAAGAATGACTTTACTCTCTCAATGGATCTGACAGGTGACTAATCTGTTGTGAGAAGTTAAAAGTATTGTATAACTGAAGATTTATTGCTTACCAAGAGTAGATATATTAAATGCATTTTGGCCTTTGGACTTTTCTAAATTAATTTACATCTATAGAATACCTCTGCCAAGAAATGTTCTATAAGTAAAACAAAGGAAAAATACAAATTAGTTTCATCCATCATTAAACTCAATATTTGATGCATCTGCAGCCATAGTAGTTCACATTATTTACCACCTGATTATGAAATATAAATTAAGACTACACAAAAAGTCTAATCACTTCTTTATCAGTGGACACACACAACACAAACTATATATAAATATATTTATGCAGAAAACATATTTAATGGTTCTGAATATTTTGTACTTTTTATAATTTTTTAAAACATCTACAACTTTTCTTCATGAAGACTTTTTTAACTTCTAAAAATCATTCAAAGCCCTGAATCAATTTATAATCTCAAGGTCAGGTCATTCTGGTCATTAAAATAATTTAAAATATATCAAAAATATTGCTTAAAGTATTTTTTCTTTCCAGTCAAAAGACAAGCAAGAGCGACTTTCTTACACCTATCACAGCCACATAATTACATAGCAATTGATGCCCTCTTTTTATTAACAATATGGACTAAATCACCATTCAGACTGAAATGTTAATGGTCGCCTATTTTCATTTTATCATTATTATTTCATATAAAATCATTCCCGTGATAGAGAATAGTTCCCCTATCCTACAGCTAATTTTTCCAGTAACTTTGCATATATTTTCTTCTAATAGCTTCCAAAGGTCCACTTGAATCCAGTGACCAACGGAAAGGTTAACTTGGAGTAAGAGAAAGCATTGAACTAATTAATATGTCAGAGGAGTACAGCCCTGGCCAAAAGAGTTAATGAAGCTTGCTAGGGACACATGTGGGCCTTTTGTAACACAGGCCTGACTGTATTGCCTAGTTAGGTTAAATTGTCTGTCAGTTACTGGCCAGTTGGCCACCACCTGGCTGCCTAGGCGAGTCTTCCCCCATCCCCAACAGCCCTCTTCCCAGCTCTCAATGGCAAGCTGCTGCCACTAAACATCTAGAAGCCTCTGACAAGGTTTGGGCACACAATGGGCTCCTGACATGTGAATGAAGGGCCAGGGTGACACTCTGAATGGGGAAGATTTTCCCCATTTAAACTCATAATGTTCACAACAACACCCATAAAAGAAAAAAACCCATCCTTGGTGTCAGGCCATTAACATTTATAACAATATGCTAATAACCTTTTAGATTACTCTCAGTTTCCAAGGACATTTAAATACATGGATTGATGGCTTCAGGCTTAAAGGAGGTGAATGGGGGAGAGCGGAAGGGGGCAGTTGGTTGGGGAGGAGGAAGAAACAAAAAGCGAAAGAGGAGAAATTGCAATCTATCTCACAGAAAACTGTCTTCCACCCAAACAGAGGGCTTCTGTCTGTGGGGAGATTGCAGTCACTTACACAACATCCCAAGGGAAATGTCATCAATGATATGCACGTCTCTCTGAGGCTTGCATTTAAACATGACTGTTGAAATCATAAGGTGGTTCCTGATTCACACTATTTTTAAGTCAAGCCATGGCCCTTTGGTTTGGATGTCTGTGTTGCCCTTCCTTCAACTGCTACTTCAGGAGATTTCCATGGTACCCCAAGTAAAGCCTTGAACATCTACCATAAACACAGACTTTTTAAAATCACTGTGAAAAAGCATGTCACAAGAAAAAATATGGCATTTTGGAAACAGGCCCTAAGGTTGTACCCTGAAGCAATTAAGAATGAGTGAACAGTCCTGAATAAATTAGAGGAGCTGTTTTTCCCTTCATTGTTTTATCAATCGGCATTACCTTAGAATATAATGAATGTGAGCTAGAGGTTGTAATAACTCCCATTACATTCCTTCAGCATAGCCTCAAGATTAAGTATCAATTTGTGTTCTCCTAGGAAACACAAAACACAAAAACAGCCTATCATATATACTAGCCTGCTACACCGTATGTCAGAATTCATTGCTTCTGACTTAAGAAAAGACAACAGCCCCTTTAGTGCTGATTAGTGATATTCAATCAGCTTGAAAAATTACTGTTCCCATAGATTTAAATATTGGGCTGTTGCCATGAAATCGAATCCACCTAGCTTCCAATGAGAAGAGGTATTTGAAAAATATGATGTGCTTATTTTAAACCCTGTCACAAGAAACTTACCACAGAAGGTAAACTTTTCATATAAAATTTCACTTCATTGTAAGTGGGTAAAATGCTTCCTTCTTTCTTTTGTTTTTGAAACAACTCTCATAAATTTGGATCATCAAAATCTGCATGTAATGTCAAGGCTAATTTGTACCAAGCTGCAAATGCATGCCGATGAGGTGATGTTAAACAGAACCCTTTTTATAGGGTTGAATCTGTTAAAAGTTTTGCTTCCCTTACCCAGCTGAACATGAGTATCAGCATATAATTCTTGAAAAATGGATCTGAAGAGTAAACATTTGCTTTTCATTCTGTAAACATCATTTATTTTTAGTGATCTAGTAAACAAGCAAACTACTGAACTTAATTCTAGGTAATATTAGCAAAAATAGCAATACTAGCATGCATTTATATACTATTTCATAATTTACAAAGCACTTTCAAATAAATTGTCTCTCTTGATTTCTTCATTCTCAAGTTTATCAGAGTTTCTAATTGTTTATGTTCTACAATGACATGTAGACAAATTAAGTACAGAGTATTACCTATAATTGCGTATAATTCACTTTTAAGATTCAGTATTTCTCAGTATTATTTGGGCTTGGGATCCCTCTACTTACTCTCTTGTTCTGTGTTCAGTAGAGAGGTTTGCCATAAGGGGAAGAGAAAAAAGAAACTGTAGAAAATACCAGTTCACATGCTATCAGCTCCTTTGCCAAACTTTATCCCCAAACTGTATGTATTCAAAGACCAGTGGAAGCCTCCACGGTCGAGTGCTGCTCTTCCATTTCTATGGGGATGGAGAGCCAGGCTTGGATGCCCTTGAAGGTTTGGATCCAATGTAATTTATTTCATATAACAAACTACTTAGGGAAAATAAAACAGAAATGTATCTCGCAGATGAAACCTAGTAACCCCATGATTACACTTTAATAATTCTAGTTTGGTTGTTAAATCTCTTTTATTTGGCTATCATCTCAATATTAGAGTTTGTTGGCTTCCAAAGCCTCTAACTTGACTCTTTATCATCACCAATAACCTTACCAAATGCTGTAATTCACAAAGTACTTCAGGTAGAGTAGATTCAATACTTTGATTTATGCTATCAGAAAAAGTAAATGAGAAACCAAAGTTAAGGTTACAAAGTGACATTTATATGTCAGTAAAGCTCAAGCTATGCTGCATTTGGGTTTTCAGCCAATGAATAAAATGGCAAGAGAACTAACTAGGGAGATATCTTTCTATTTATGGGTTTGTAACACCAGAAAAACACCTTTTTCAAGTTTAGGGGTACATTATTCTGGAATATATGATATTTGATACAGCAGGAGACATACACACACAAATAAAAGTATGGTCACATGTGCTTTTTGCCTCTTCATTGGGATAAGCTACATAAAAGAAATGTAGCTCACAATCAGTAAATGAATTGATATATTCTATGTGCAGGTTATTTAACATTGTAGTTTATTCTGTATATGAAAGGCAGGCATGACTTAAACAATTTTGTTATGGTTAAACTTAATAAAGAATGGTAAAATTGGATTAGACGTAGTATTGAGAAGCACAGCTAAAGAATGTGTGTGCATGCAATATAAAAATATTTTTTTTCTCTCTGGAAATGTATAGATAATACCAGTAAGAAAAAATGATTCTGTTTTCACTATGAGTTTGGATATCTTGAGATACTTAAAATAAAATATACAATTAGCAGAGTGATAAAATTCAACTAGTAGAATAATGATTTCAAAGTTTGTCTGAAAATTCCATCATTTATACTTTTAAATTACTCTATTGTTTCAGAAAAAGGAAGACTAATTTTGTATTCTTGTGACCTTAAATGGGCTGGAGCTATTTCACCAAAACAAAGATTGCCTTGCTGTTTGTCCAAATTTCCAGCAAAGAATGACAGACAATTGTTGGGTCTATTCAACTGAAAAATATGAATATATTGTGTTTCTGAGTATTTGCTTAATTTATAAAAGGGCTTTATACAATTTATGGACAATGAATTTAAAAGACAGATCTTGAAAGTCCTTTTCTTTAATCTTTGCCTGCTGTTTTCTACTTCTGATCAGGCAGCAGAATTACTTAATTTTAGCTATTTCAGCACATTTATATATAACAATCATTGAAAATTATTTTGTATGTCATTATATATAAAGGTAAAGTTTCTTAAATGGCAATAGGAATTCAGCATATAGCTAAATA
Organism: Cabassous unicinctus; assembly: GCA_029593785.1. NCBI lineage: Eukaryota > Metazoa > Chordata > Mammalia > Cingulata > Chlamyphoridae > Cabassous > Cabassous unicinctus. Next base: position 4,350 of record JAQZBX010047280.1, on the reverse strand, counting down.
TTCATTATGTACTTACTTTATAAAACATATTTATAGAAAAATTTATATTCTTAGGTTCTATATTAATTATATAAAACATCTCTACTTCAGAAACTATTGCATTCAGTTCATTATCAGTATGTTTTCCTTAAATAGTTTTGGACAAATATAGTAAACCCTGAAAAATATTCATTGAAATTATAATTAAAAGGAAGTTTTTTATCTAGTGTGAAGTTATATTCGGTATACTATAACTTCCAATTCTCAACATTAAACTTACAAAAAAAATTGGATGTAAATAGATAAAGAGCTTAGAAATTTTGTAGCAACAAATGTTCTTTTCATTTTGTTTGTCTTTAACAATATCTTCTAGAATGACTGCGTCCTTTAGAGAATGATTTAAGAAATAACTTGTAAAAATTGAAAAAAAAAAAAAATACAAAATTTTCACTCTCAGAGGTCCAATAACAAAATACCACAGTTGCCAAAGTTATCTGCTTCTTATCAAGAACCATGTTTGGCACAAGAAGTATTCAATTCATTCATCATTGTCAATGCACTTGTACACTAATTATTTCAAATTATTTCCTCAGGCAGAGGTCTAGGACAAATCAGGCAAGCCAAAAATAGCAGTTATGAATAATTATGCATAATTTACCTCAAGGCCTGGGCCAGTCTATCATTAAAATCTTTTACTTGCCACACTGTGATCGGTGCTAATTGCAAACTTTAAAATGAGTTCAAGGTTGTCTTTTTATCCGGTGCCAACCTAAAGCCTTCTTCTTAGTGACTTTCTGGTACTTGGACACTTCAAATAAAATGCTAATCAGAATTTTTTAAAAGTACAGATATTAAATGAAAGATGGAAATTAGCAAAGAAGGTATTGCTCCCACCTTTGCAACGCTCAAATATGTTCGCAAATAGCATAAATATGAGGTGTAAGAGGTCAAAATATGGTAATGACCTAGCTGTAGCAATTACTTTCAGCTCCAGTCGAAAAAAGAAGAAAGGGTTTTAGCAAAACACAAGTATTTCTCTTCAGCATCAACCAAGTTCTCAGACAGCCCCCATACTTTCTTTAGGAAAGGACCCTTGACATTGTGCTGTTCATTAACAAAATCCACAGCATGCTTTGACTTTGAACTTCATCTAAAACAAAAGCAGAAACACCGGTGTTTTTTACCACTGATGACAAGATTTCTAGTAATTACAAATAACTATTACAAATAATTGTAAATAAATTGCAATTTCTATTTCTTCTTTGTAATGTTATTTTTTTCCCACAGAAGGAAAATATTATGGACACACTTCTTCATGATCCCTTCTCAATTTTCCTCCTTGTCCTCCTAATACTGTATCTTAAGCAAAATGTAAATTCCCAATCAATGTATTTTTTAATGTAATATTTCAAATTATTTCACCTTCATATTTCCAACTCTATTTCATTTTCTTCAAATTTTCAAGTTTTGTTTTTTTCATGCCCTTGACTAATAGACCATGATGACATATATCACTAAACTGTTATCCTCCTTAATTATTTTCTTTGTGTAAAATAAAGGATGCTCATTTCACCTCAGAGACATTTTTAGGAGAAATGGGTTATTTGCAGGAATGTTTTCTCTGGCTATGACCTATCAGGTCAATATCCACACTTTTCATTACACATCATACTTTTGGGTTTTTGTGCTTATTCTTTTGTCTTATTTATAAACTGACACTCTGAGACAGAGGTTCTTAACCAAGGGTCCACGGACCACCAAGGGACTGTGGAAAGACTTCAGGGGGATCCATGAGCTTGAATTGAAAAAAATCAACTTATTATCTTTATTTTCTCTTTCCTCTAACTGAAATCTAGCATTTCCTTCATTTATGAATGTATGCAATAAATAAATTACAGTAGTATTCATTTCCCCTGACTGGCAAAGGGGTCTGTGGAACAAAAAAGGTTAAAAATCCCTGCTCTAAGAAAACTTTCCACTCAAGGCATATGATTTTACCCCTTGGATTTTCCTGTGACAATTCAAATCAAAGTATGAGTTCTGTCTGGGTCCTTCCTGACCTCATTCCAAAATATTTTAAGGTTCTGAAGTTTCTAGAGAAACTCTGCTTTTAAACTGGTTACAAGGGGATGGTTCCCAAGATGGGATAAAAAAAAAAAAGAGGGCAATCAGAGGAAGCAGTTGAATTTGGGGGAGAAAAGGAAAAAGGCTAAAGATAGAAGTTAATCTATTTGTCTTGAACATTCCAAAGAATTCTGTTGTTTTAATTGTTGGTGTTGTTTTTAGTCTTTTTTCATAAAATAGAACCTTGTAATGTGGCTGTCATGATGGCAGCAGCCTAAAGATCAGAAAACACAATTTATTATCCTTTAAACAACTCTGACATTCCAATAGTTATAAACATATCCAATACCTACAATGCTTCCTACTGTGCCTTATTTATTTCAAGCAAAAGTTTATTGATCAAGTGCTTATGTTTAAAGGAAAGTGTATATGCTGGGTATATTTTGATCTTGCTTTCAGAAATCTTATAATTTACTGAACAATAAAAATGGAACAAACTACCATAATAAATAATTACAAATTGTGATAAATTATATGAACTAGAAGATAAGTGAAGAACTAGAAGATAACAAGGGATGGGTGCAAAACCTACTTTAAACAGTGGATCAAGGAATGCCTCTCTGACATTTGAGCTGAGTACTAGACCTGAAAGGTGATAAAAAAGCAGATATATTATGGTGGTGAAGAACCCAGGTTCTAGGGTTAGAACATGGGATTTTAATTCTGCTTCTGCTGCTTATTTTCTATTCGTCTTTGAGCTAATTTCTTAAACCTCCTGGTTTAAGTTGATAATAGCTTCTTAAACCACAGGGTGAAATGCAATTGAAGATCCAGGGGAAAGGAGTTCTGGGAAAAAGAAAACACAGGAATGAGAGCTGTAAGGAGTGAAAGCATTGGGTGCTTCTGAGAACCTGAAAGTGACCACAACACAACTGGAATAAAATGAAGTTGTAATTAGGTAGGAGCCTGTTACAGTTTGAAACTTTTGTGGATCCCAGAAAAGATCATGTTGTTGGAGCTTATCTATTCCTGTGGGTGTGGGACCTTTTGATTTGATTGGATTAAGTTTGGGGGGCTTGGATTGGATTACTTTAGTGAAGTGTGACCCAGCATAGGTCTTGGTCTTCTTGCTGGAGTACTTTAATGAATGGAGGGCTGAAAACAGAGAAACAGAGAAAACACTGCAGAGATGGTGAGAAGGAACCCAGGAGCTCAGAGAGGAATCCGGGAGAAGGGAAGACACAGAGCAGCCAGAAGATGAAGCAACAAGACCCAGAAGAGAAGCAGATGCTTCCATGTGCCTTGCCATCTGAGAGAGGAGGCCAGGATTGACAGCAGCTGACTGTCGGAGAGACAGCATCTCTGAGGATGCCTTGATTTTCATTTTCTCATTTTCACAGTCTCAGAACTATAAGTTTTTAGCTGAATTAATAGCATTATAAAAGCCAATCCATTTTGGACATATTGCTCCCAGGAGCTTTTAGCAAACTAAAACAAAGCCGCGTCATCAAAGGTCCAGTCAGCCTTGGAAAGGAGTCTCGATTTCACCTGTTGTGCAGAACCTGATGTTTCCTCTTTCTTTAGAGAATAAGTCCATAAGTTTTCAGGACAAAGTGTGGTTAGAAAGAGATGATATAAACAGTTGTGTTGGTTTGAGTCTTTTATGTGGACTCCAGAAAATTATGTTCTTAAATTGAACCTATTGTGAACCTTTGATTGAATTAGATCAGTTATGGCCCATTTGATTAGATTGTTCCAGTAGGGCATGATCCAGGGTGGGTCTTAATCATCTTTCTGGCATCCTTTATAAACTGAGGAATAAAGCTGCAGACATAGGAAAATATCTGCAGTGACAGAGAAAAGCCTTCAGAAATCAATGACCCCTAGAGAGACAAAAGTTACAGACAGAGCAGCCCAAAGCAGAACTAGCCCAGAAGAGAGGGGGAGACAAGAGACAAGTGGACACTGCCATGTGCTTGATCACCTACAGTTGAGCCTGGGGAGAAAGTGACCCTGGAAGAGAAGGCAGAGACCAGCAGAGCCACCATTGTGCCTTGCCACATGGCAGAAATCCAGGATCACTAGCAGCCAACCTGCAGTGAGACAGCATCTCTGATGATGCCTTGATTTGGACATTTTTCATAGCCTCAGAACTGTAAGCTTTTAACCTAATAAATTCACATTGTAAAAGCTGACCCATTTCTGGTATGTTGTAATGGCAGCCTTTAGCAAACTAAAACAACAGGGTTGCTCTTTTTGTCATTGCCAATTAAAACATTAAAAATTAAGATGAGGATTAACACATGA
>JAQZBX010047279.1:0-20521 GCA_029593785.1 Cabassous unicinctus | reverse complement strand
AAATATATATATATATATATAAAATATATACATGTAAAAGAAACATTGGAGTAAACCTTCATCTCCTTTTATTTTTTGGAATTAAAAATATTTTTCTTAAGCAACTTCACATAAGCCTTAAGCTTTTTAAAAGTTTTTATGTAAAAGTAAAGTGTTAAAAGATTCAGAAGTCCATTTTTAGGTACTAGCTGTTATGAAAACATGATTGTTCAAGTTTTGAGATCAACATTTTGAGTGTGGTATAATATTTTGGACAAAAACTTAAGAAGTCTTGCATTCATATTCCTCGTTTTCCACTAATTTTCTCTTTGGCCTTTGTCAACCACTAAGGCCTCACTTTACCCATCTCTAAATTAAAGAGGATGAAACAGGTATTCATTCAGTAAATAAAGTATTAAACTATATATCGGGTACTATATAAGACAGACATGAATTTGCCCTCTTGGAGCTTAAAGTCAAAGTAAGTGGTCAAATGAATAATTCCAATTTGCAAGTGTGCTATGATGAGAATTAATAGGGTACTGAAAGAGAGAGGCTAATTCTATTTCCTTCATAACACATATCACAATCTCCAGTTATTTAGTTTATTTACCTACCTGTGTATTATCTTTCCTTCCCACTACTGGAGTGTAAGCTCTGTGAGGGAAGGTCTATGGCTTGTTTATCACAGTACTCCCAGGGTGTAGCACAGTTTTTCACAAATAATAGAATGCTCAATAAATATCTGACATGCTGACTGGTTACCTGAAGAAATGAATGCAAGGAGGGGATTGGAGAGAGAGACAGGGACAAGACAGTGCAAGGCTTTGTAGACATGGGAAGGAGTTAGAATAAAATCCAAAGGACAGTGAGAAGCAAAGAGTTTTAAGGAGGAGCTGGGTCTGGGATATGTGTTATCACTCTGGCAGCTGCCTGGAAAATAGATTGGAGGAGTGTAGGAATGCAGAAGTGAGAGCAGTTAGGAGGCTGTTGCATCAACCTAAGCTAGACAGGCTCTCCAAGATCCCTTCTAGCTCTGTCTTCTAAAGCTTGACTACACTTACCAGTCTTCCTCTTGTATTTTTTTTAGTCACCCCATATTTTCCCCTACATACATTTATTTACTTGAAAATAAACAGGTAGACTTCTTGTACACATGGGAAATTTGAATACAATGTCTCAAGAAAACTCAAAGGACGTAAAATGCAGATCAGAAGTTATTCAATTTTTGTGGCAAATTCCTATCTTTAGATTTTGTTTATCTAATTTCTATTCTTATTTACTTAAGCATTCCTATTTCTCTCTGAAATGTTGTCTTCTCTCCCTCTCCTCTCTCTCTCTCTCTCTCTCTCTCTCTCTTTCTCTCTCTCTCTCTCTCTCATTTCTCTCTCTCTCTCTCTCATGCCTGCTTACCTCTTTATTGTTTCATACATGTAATATACTGTGTTGGTATGGTATGGTGGAAGATTCAGGAATAGAAACTCAGCATGTTTTGGATCTTCATTCTTAAGAATTTGATATCCTTTCAGGTTATCAGAGTCTCACAATAAAGGCTGAAATAACAGATAAGTAGTTAAATACTATGAGTTATTGGTTTTACTCAAAGCTATGACCTCTAAATCTAGGTAGTCAGCTTGAATATTTTTATCCATGAAAGGTATCAAGCCTCTACTCTTTGGGAGGGAGGTAGGGGAGAGGTGGTGCTTGGTGCCAGGAAATCAACTCTTTATTATAGCAGAGGTTTCAGCAGCAGCATCTTTAACTAGGGAAAACTGCATTATTACACAAAAGTAAAACCAGGAGAGATGTTAAACTTTATTGAATTAAAAAATATATAACAGCAGCTGCCTCTTTTTATTTGGTTTCTATTCATTTAGTTGGTTTCATTTGATTTCTTTCATTTTGGTAGCAGGTAATACTATCTTTGGTAAGCTACCCTTTATAAAGAAATGTAGTTTCACCCAGTAAATATTATAGGCCATTTCATTTATCATCACCTCAAGTAAAGTAGTTCTAGAAAAAGAACTGGTTGCTAGGCTTTATGTTACCTGGTAGTGGAGTTTCAGACTGTAGGATTAGTGAATAAAATTTGCAAATTATTTTAATTCAAGCTAAGACTTGAAATTAACTTGAATAAGTATATTTTAAAATGATATGGGGAGAAATGAAAAGTCAAAGCATAAAAGAGAATGATAAATAATGAATGAAGACAGTTGCAATATATTAATTTATTCAGTATTGGACATGGTAACAGTAAAGCAGTTTGATTACCAGACATTCAGAAATAGTGTGAAACACCTTTCTAAATGACTGGGAAAAAGGATTGAATAGCCATTGACTATCCTTTTTTCTCTATAAATATTATATAACAAATCTTAGTGGGTAAACTTTTTTATTCTCTTCCTTTAGTTCTTTAGAGATATATAAACCTGGTTTGGGTGTTGACTTTGGAAAATGAGTTGCTAATTGTTTGTTAAAATGTAAATTGAGATTGCTTGTTAGTTGAGAGGCCTGAAGTAATAGAGAAGCAATTAAATTAGGAGGCTTTGACTGCTGAGAGGCCTAATAAACTGTCAGGTACTATTTTCTTTAGTAACTACCTCTACTGGAAATATTCTTATGAAGAATAAACTGTTCAAGCTGATCATTGCTACTGAAGAATGGGGTATAAAGATAAAAGGTTAGGCGTAAAGGAGAGAGTAAACTTTTTTCTTCTGAATCAATGAAGGGTGGTTTTAATGGTTTATCCATAGATCCTATCGTTCACCACTATAGCCCAAGAATATCCCCACACCAAGAATTGTAGTTGTCAGTTTCTAGTCTAGTAACATATATTAGTGGCCTTGAATGAAGCAGTATTTTAATACTTAATATCTAGCCATGTATCCATGATATGGAGAGAAATCAGCTCATTAATATATAGCTGCATGTTATCAACAAAGACCAGAAGAGTAGATAAATGTAATTTGTTAAAGATTATAGAATTTTCTGTCATTGTAACAACATGGGACTTGCCAGTAAGGGCTAATTAATGGAAATAAAAGCTAATCTTATTGGTACACATGTAGCTGTTTATTGGCAAGAATACTTTTCTCAAAAAAATGACAAACATCAGTAACAACTTCCTTCACCTTCAAATTCAATGAAAGTAATTACGCAGTTTTTGGACTGGTGTAGTAGAAAGAGCAAACATTCTGCTGGGTGAGCCTTTCTCTCAAGGTGTGGCAATATACCATGTCATCAAGGAAACTAACATAACCTTAGTTTCTTCATCTGTAAAGTTGGGTTTATAATACCTTCTTACAAAAACAGTGAGGATCAAAGTCTACACACACAAGTGAGAACATACACACATATATACATGAAACTCTTTAAACTTTGACGTTATACCAAATATTTGTAATTAATACAGTGATGTTTTTCAAGGAGTAGAGTAGAAAGGATTCAAATGAACTGTAACAACATTTTTAATTCAGAATTTGTGATGCTTCATGGGTTTATCTGTAAGTTGTCTATAAATAGAGGGGTTAATTCCGTAAACAACCAAATATAAAATACTAAGAGGAATGGTTATTCCTTACAGCAGCCTTCCAGGTACTGTATGATATAACCCTTATCCAGTATTGTTTTGCCATATTGGCCCTCTGATGGTTTCTACAAGAAACCACGTGCTTTTTAAAATTCCTCCCAACCTTTTTCCACTTTTGTCTTCCACTGATACTTACAGAGGAGACCATACCTGTCTTATTCACTGTAGTTTCCCCAGTGCCTAGCACAAAATAGGTGCTTAACAAATATTTGTAAATGAATATTGAATGTTTTCAAGCACTTAGGACAGGGGTCTGCAACTTTTTGTAAAGGGCCAGATAATAAATATTTTAGGCAGTCTTTGTTGTTACTCAACTCTGGCAGTTGTAGCAGGAAAGCATACAAATATTGTGTTAATAAATGAGTATGATTGTATGGATACCGAAATTTGAATTTCATATAACTTTCATGTATCACAAAATATTCTGTTAATTTTTTTCAACCATTAAAAATATAAAAATCATTGTTTATGGGTTCTACAAAAACAGTTTACAGATTGGATTTGGCCCACAAGCTATAGTTTGCCTATCCTTGACAAAAGACATTGTATCAGTAGCATCCCTCCTCCAACTTAGAAATAGATTATGTTCCAAAAAGTTTGTTTGGAACCTCCTAGGAAGCATTCCTTGTCATATGTGTTGATTAAGTTCCCAGGCTTACCTCCTGTGTTGTGTATTCCAGCAGTATGTTTTTTTTTGTTGTTGTTGTTTTTTTTTTAAGGAGTTACTGAGGATTGCACCCAGGACCTTGTACGTGAGAAGCAGGCACTCAACCACTGAGCTACATCCACTCCCTGCAATATAGTTTTATCCCAGGAATAATACTATCTCTGAGGGAAAATGGATTTAGTATACCTTGTTGGTTCAGAAGGAACACAGACACCCTCCTTAGCATTATCAAAATGTCCTTCTCTGATCTTTTTCTACCTGTTGGACTTTCACATTCTGGGAAGTAGCCAGCTCTGTTTCTAGGGGCTTCAGTAGGTTGGTGTGGTGGCGAGACTAAAAATAACCTGTTTTTATTGTTTTATTTTAATCACAAAATTTACAAATTAACAATACTCTGTACCCACCAAACAACAAATGTCCCAGCCCTCCTCCTCCCATCCCCTGGTAACTACTGATCTACCCTTTTCCTCCATGAATTTGTGTCTTCTTCATGTAAGTGAAATCATACAATGTTTGTCCTTATGTGCCTTTCTTATTTTACTCAGTATAATGTTTTCAAAGTTCATCCATGTTGTAGCATATATCAGAACTTAATTCCTTTTTACAGCTGAATAATATTCCGTTGTGTATATGTACCACATTTTGTTTATCCATTTCTCTGTTAATGGACAACTGGGTTGTTTCTACCATTTGGCTATTGTGAATTATGCTATGAACATTGATGTACGAATGTCTGAGTCTCTCTTTTCAGTTTCTTAGATTATATACCTAGGAGTAGAATTGCCAGTCATATGGTAATTCTATATTTAACTTTTTGACAAATTGTCATACTTCTTTCCATAGTAACTACACAATTTTTTACATTACCACCAACAATGCATGAGTGTTCCAATTTCTCTACATTCTCTTGAACACTTTTTTTTTTTTTTTTAATGAAAGCCATCCTTGTGGATGTGAAGTGGTATCTCACTGTGGTTTCGATATGCATTTCCCTAATGACTAATGATGTTGAGCTTCTTTTCACATGCTTATTGGCCATTTGTATATTTTCTTTGGAAAAATACCTGTTCAAGTAGTTTGTCCATTTTTAAAATTTGATTATTTGTCTTTCTATTGTTGAGTTGTAGGAGTTCTTTATATGTGCTGGAGATTAAGCCTTTATCAGATACATAATTTACAGCTATTTTCTCCTATTCTGTAGGTTGTCTTTTTACTTTCTTGATGCTTCTTGATGCATAAAAGTTTTCAATTTTGATCAAGGCAGACCCATCTAGTATTTTATTTGTTGCTCATGCCTTTGGTGTCATATCTAAGAATCCATTGCCAAATCCAAGGTTATGAAAATTTATTGCTATGCTATGTTATCTAAGAGTTTTATGATTTTAGCTTTTATATTTAGATTCTTGATCCATTTTGAGTTATTTTTTGTATATAGTGTGAGGGAGGGCGTCAACTTCATTTCTTTCTTTTTCATGTGGGAATTCCCAGCATCATTTGTTGAAGAGACTTCTCTTTCCCCACTTCTTGTGCTTGGCCTGAAAATCAATTGATCATAGATGTGTGGGTCTATTTTTGGACTCCCAGTTCTGTTCCATTGGTCTATATATCCTTATTCCAATGTCACACTGTTTTTGTTTTTCTTCATTTAAGATGTTGTGAGTTTACAAAACAATCATGTATACAGTACAGGATTCCCATTCGTTGCCTCACTGCCAACACCTTACATTGTTATGACACATTTGTTACAGTTGAAGAAAGATCATTGTCATAATACTTCTATCTATAGTCCATAGCTTATATATATTTTTGTATTATTCCCACAAACCATCCTATTATTAACACCATGTATTAGTATTGTATATTTGATATAGTTCATGAGAGAATGTTTTCATATTCTGTTAACCACAGTCCATCATTCAGCACAGAGTTCACTGTGTTATACGGTCCCCTGCCTTGTACAGACCATCCAAAGTGTACCCTCAGTGGCTCTTAGTTTCATTATGGAGATGTGCTGTCATCAGCTCAGTCCATTTAAGAACATTTTCATTACTCCCAAAGGAAAAATCCCATACCCCCTTACACATTCACATTATTGACTCTTAGCATTGATAGAGTACCTTCTTTGCCATTGCTGTAAAAATATTACATTACCATTAATTATAGTCTATATGGAACCTTAGTTGTATTTTTCCATTTATCTCCATATTCTTAACACCCTGTAATAGAGAAGCATTCTTGTGTTTGTACTATTAACCATAATCATCATCCATTACTGAAATCACTATATTATACATTCCCTACATTATCTTCTAGCTTCCTTTCAATTGACCTCCCTGTTATACTCATTATAATGTGTTACCATCAACTCTATCCATTTCCCCACATTTACAATCCACCTTATTAAACATTCTCCATACATTCAGCATCAGTTCCTCCTCAACCCATATTCTATACCCTAGTAACCTGTAATCTAGAGTTTAACTCTATGAGTTTACTCATAGTGTTTAATTCATATTAGTGAGACCATACAATATTGCCCATTTCTGTCTGGTTTATTTCACTCAACATAATGTCCACAGGTTCATCTATGTTGTCCTATACATCCTGACTTCATTTCTTCTTACAGCTGAATAGTATTCCATAGTATGTGTATACCACATTTTATTTATCCATTTATCAGTTGATGGACACTTGGGCTGGTTCCATCTTTTAGCAATTGTGAAAAATGCGGCTGTGAACCTTGGTGTGCAAATGTCTATTCACGTCCTTGCTTTCACTTTTTCTGAGTATGTTCCTATTATCAGGATTGCTGGGTCATATGGCAGTTCTGTATTTAGCTTCCTGAGAAACTACCAAACTGTCCTCCACAGATGCACCATTTTATATTCCTACCAAGAGTGAAGGAGTGTTTCAGTTTCTCCATATCCTCTCCAGCACTTGAAGTTCTGTTTTTATGATGATGGCCATTCTATAAGGTGTGAAATGGTACCTGATTGTCATTTTGATATGCATTTTCCTAATAGCTACTGATGTTGAGCATCTTTTCATGTGCTTTTTGAGCATTTGTATTTCATCTTTGGAATAATGTCTGTTCAAGTATTCTGCCCATTTCTTAATTAGGTTGCTTCTCTTTTTATCATTGAGTTTTATGATCTCTTTATATAACATGGATATCAAAACCTTATCAGATATGTGGTTTCTGAAAATTTTCTCCCATTGAATAGGCTTCCTTTTCACTTCTTGACAAAGTCATTTGAAACACAAAAGTGTTTAATATATATATATTTTTTGAGGTACCAGGGCCAGGGATTGAACCCGAGACCTTGTATGTGGGAACCTGGTGCTTGTCCACTGAGCCACATCTGCTTCCCTGAGTTGGTTTTTTCACTTGTTTTGCTTGTTGTTTTTTTTTTTTTTTTTTCCAGGAGGCACTGGGAACTGAACCCGGGACGTCCCATGTGGGAGGCAGGAGCTCAACTGCTTGAGCCACACTCTCCAAAACTAGTTAATTTTGAGGTGGTCCCATTTATCTATTTTTTCTTTCATTGCTCGTGCTTTGGATGTAAGGTTTAAGAAGCTACCACCTACCAGAAGATCTTGAATCTGTTTCCCTACATGTTCTTCTAGGAGTTCTATGGTTCTAGCTTTTATATTTAGGTCCTTGATCCATTTTGGGTTAATTTTTGTATAAGTTGTGAGATAGGGGTCCTCTTTCTTTCTTTTCGATATGGATATCCAATTCTCCCAGCATCATTTGTTGAATAGACTATTCTGGCCCAGCTGGGTGGGCTTCACAGCCCTGTCGAAAATCACTTGACTGTAGACGTGAGAGTCTATTTCTGAGTTCTTGATTCCATTCCATTGGTCAGTCTGTCTGTCTTTGTGCCAGTACCATGCTGTTTTTTTTTGTTTTGTTTTGTTTTATTTTTTACCACTGTAGCTAAGTAGTATGCTTTGAAGTCAAGGAGTGAGAGTCCTCCAGCTTCATTCTTTTTAAAGACATTTTTGGCTATTCAGGGCCCCTTTCCCTTCCAAATAAATTTGATAATTGGCTTTTCCATTTCTGCAAAATAAGCTGTTGGGATTTTTATTGGGATTGTGTTGAATGTGTAAATCAGTTTGAGCGGAATTGTCATCTTAACGATATTTAGTCTCCCAATCCATGAATGTGGAGTGCCCTTCCATTTATTTGTCTTCTTTGGTTTCTTATAGCGATGTTTTGTAGTTTTCTGAGTACAGGTCCTTTATGTCCTTGGTTAAGTTTATTCCTAAATATTTGATTCTTTTAGTCACTATTTTGGATGGAATTTTTTTCTGACTTCTTCCTTAGATTCCTCATTAGTAGTATATAGAAATGCATTTGTGCATATTAATCTTGTATCCTGCCACTTTGCTGAACTCATCTATTCATTCTAGTAGTTTTGTTAAGGATTTTTTTTGGATTTTGTAGGTATAGGATCATATATCATCAGCGAATAATGAAAGTTTTACTTCTTCGTTTCCTATTTGGGTGTCTTTAATTTATTTATTTTTTTCTTGCCTAATTGCTCTAGCTAGAACTTCTAGTACAATATTGAATAACAGTGATGACAGTGGGCATCCCTGTCTTGTTCCTGATCTCAGCGGTAAAACTTTCAGACTTTCACTGTTGAGTATAATGTTAGCTGTGGATTTTTCATATATGCATTTTACCATGTTGAGAAAGCTTCCTTCTATTCTTATCTTTTGGAGTGCTTTTATCAAGAAAGGATGCTGTGTTTTGTCAGATGCCTTTTCTGTGTCAGTTGTGATCATGTGATTTTTTTCTTCTTCAATTTATTAATGTGGTTTATTATACTAATAGATTTTCTTGTGTTGAACCACCCTTGCATACCTGAGATAAAACCCATTTGACTGTGGTGTATAATTTTTTTAATGTGCTTTTGGATAAGGTTTGCAAATATTTTGTTGAGGATTTTTACATTTATATTCATTAAAGAAATTGGTCAGTAATGAACAGAAATTGGTTTCTAATGAGCCAACACTCCAAGATCAGAAAGCCTTGCTGACAGACATGATGTGCCACTGGTCTCTCCACCCCGCCCCCCACTGCGGCCTCCACTGTGCGTGACCCTGTGCAGTGTGGCGCTACCTGATCCAGGCCTCACATCCCGTACATCAGCAAGGAAGAGTGATGGTTATGAAATCGGCAGCTTCCGCATGCCCTGCTTCTGCAGCCACTGGCTTCCCCTCCCCACTGGGAGACCGCACGCTCTGCTGCCACTGCCACAACTAATCGGTGTGCTGTCCTTCGGGCTGGGCTCCTTTCCCTCGCAGTGCTGCCCTAGTGTTGTTGTGTTGTCTTTTTTTTTTTCTCCCATTTTAAAAGGAATTTAAGTATATCATTCATTAATGAGCATACATAAACATACATAATGGACATACATAAAGTGTATAGTAAAAGTTGTGAACTTAAAAAACAAACATGCATAACATCATACAGGGCTCCTATGTATTACCCACCACAGATATCTACATTGTTGTGAAACATTTGTAAGAAATTATGAAAGAGTATTGTCAAAGTATTACTGCTAATTATAGTTAATATCTTACATTTGGTGTACATTTCCCCCAACCCATCCTATTTTTTTTTTTTTTCTTCATAAACCATACAGTCTATCTAAAGTATACAGTCAGTGGCTTTTGGTACAGTTGCAGAGCTGTGTACTCATCACCCTAGTCAACACTAGAGCATCTTTATTACACCAGAAACAACCCAAACAAAAAACAAAAAACAAACCAATGTCATACCCATATGTTAGCACTACTACTTACAAATTCTATGATGTGCTTTCACCATTTCTATTTATTTCCAAATGTTTACAAATAACTTTTTACCAATTCTGCACAGATTAATCCTCAGCTTTCCATTCTCTAGCCACATTATATTCTCTGATGACTTATATTCTAGCCATTAACTCCATGAATTTGCCCATTATCTTTAATTCATAATAGCGAAATCATACAATATTTGGCCGTTTGTGCCTGGCTTGCTTCACTCAACATAATGTCCCCCAGGTTCATCTGTGTTTTCATATGCTTCATGCCTTCATTTTTTCTTAAAGTTGCATAGTATTCCATCGTGTGTATACACCATAGTTTCTTGGTTGATGAACACCTGATTTGTTTCCATCTTTTGGCAATCATGAATAACATCACGGTGAACATTGGTGTGTAGATGTCTGTTCGTGTCACTGCTCTCAGTTCTTCCGGGTATATACTAGTAGTGGTATTACCAGGTCACATGGTAGATCTATAGCTACCTTCCTTAGGAAATATTAAGTAGACTTCCAAAGTTGCTGTACCATTCTGCATTCCCACCAACAGTGAATAAGTGTTCTTATTTCTCCACATCCTCTCCAACACTTGTAATTTTCTGTTATATTTAATACTGGCCATTATACTAGGTGTAAAATGATATCTCACTGTTACTTTGATTTCTATTTCCCTAATATCCTGTGATGTTGAACATTTTTTCAGGTGTTTTTTCCATCATTTCTATTTCTTTTTTAGAAAAATGTCTATTCAGGTCTTTTGCCCATTATTTAATCAGGTCATTTGCCTTTTTATTGTTGAGTTGTGGGGTCTTTTTATATATGGATTACTAGTGTATAGAAATGCTACTGAGAGAGAGATATATATGTATATAATATATATAATAGATTTTATAACATGGAACCATTAAAAAATTAAAAAATATTTTTTTTATCCCTACCCCTGATGAGATGGCTCCCTTGTCTGTCTGCCTGTCTTATGTGGGAGGTGAGTGCCCAACCACTTGAGCCACTTCTGCTCCTTGTTGGTTGCGGTATCTTGCTGGTTGTGGCATCTGCTCGTTGCGGCATCTGCTTGTCTTCTTTAGGAGGCACTGGGAACCAAACCTGGGTCCTCCTGTGTGTGTGGCTTCTGCTTGTCTTCTTTAGGAGGCACTGGGAACCAAACCTGGGTCCTCCTGTGTGGGTGGCAGGTGCCCAATTACTTGAGCCACATCACCTCCCCTGAAACACTACTACTTTTTTGTGTGTGTTGATCTTGTATCCTGCCACTTTGCTGAGCTCATTTATTATCTCTAATAGCTTTGTTGTAGATATTTCTGGATTTTCTAAATATAAGATTATGTCATCTGCAAATAGTGAGAATTTTACTTCTTTTCCAGTTTGGATGCTCTTTATTTCTTTTTCTCACCTAATTGCTCTAGCACAATGTTGAATATCGGGTGACAGTGGACATCCTTGTCTTGTCCTGATCTTAGGGGGAAAGCTTTCAACTTCTCCCCATTGAGTATAATGTTGACTGGGGGATTTTCATAAATGCCCTTTATTATGTTGATGAACTTTCCTTCTATAGTTATCTTTTGAAGTGTGTTTGTTTTTCAAGGAAGGATGCTGTATTTTGTCAAATTTCTTTTCTGCATCAATGGAGATGATCATGTGGTTTTTTCCTTTGATTTGTTAATGTGGTGTATTATGCTAATTAACTTTCTTATGTTGAACCACCCTTGCATAACAGGAATAAAACCCACTTGATTGTAATATGCTGTTGGATTTAATTTGCAAGTACTTTGTTGAGAATTTTTGCATCAATGTTCTTTAGAGTGATTGGTCTGTAATTTTCTTTTCTTGTAGTATCTTTATCTGGCTTTGGTTAGGGTGACTGTGACTTCATCAGATGTGTTGGGTAATCTTTCTTCCTCTTCAATATTTTGGAAGAGTTTCAACAAGATTGTTGTTAATTCCTCTTCTTGAAATGCTTAGTAGAATTCACCCATGAAGCCATCTGTTTCTGGACTTTTCTTTGTTGGAAGATTTTTGATGACTGATTCAATCTTTTTACTTGAGATTGGTTTGTTGAGTTCCTATATTTCTTGTAGAGTCAATGTAGGGTCTTTGTGCATTTTTATGAATTTGCCTATTTCGTCTAGGATTCTAATTTATTGGCATACAGTTTCTCATAATATCCTCTTATGATCCTTTTTATTTCTATTGGTCAGTCATAATGTCCCCCCTTTCATTCCTGATTTTATTTATTTTCATCTTCTCTCTTTTTTCTTTGTTAGTCTTGCTGTGGGTTTGTCAGTTTTATTGATCTTAAAGAACCAGCTTTTGGTTTTGTTGATTTTCTCTATTGTATTTTTGTTTACAATTTCATTTATTTTTTGCTCTTTGTTATTGCTTTTTTTCTGCTTGCTTTGGGATTGGTTTGCTGTTCTTTTTCTTTGATTTTAGCTCATTCTTTTTTTAATATAAGAATTTAGGGCTGTACATTTTCCTCTTAGCACTCACTGCCTTTGCTGTAGCCTATAAGTTTTGATAACTTGTGTTCTTGTTTTCATTTGTTTTGAGATATCTACTAATTTCTCTTGCAATTTCTGTTTTGAACCACTGATTGTTTAGGAGTGTGTTGTTTAGCCACCATATATTAGCAAAATTTCTCCTTTCTATTATAGATTTCCAGCTTCATTCCTTTATGATCAGAGAAAGTGCTTTATATAATTTCAGTCTTCTTAAATTTATTGAGAGCTGTGTTGTGGACCAGCATGTGGTCTATCCTGGAGAAAGATCCATGAGCACGTGAGAAGAATGTATAACCTGCTGAAATAGGGTGCAATGTTCTGTATATGTCTGTCAGGTTCCACCTTGTTTATCATATTGTTCAAGTTCTCTGTTTTCTTGTTGATCTTCTGTCTAGTTCTATGGATTGAGGTGAGTAGTGTGTTGAAGTCTCCAACTATTATTATAAAGACATCTATTTCTTCTTTCAGTTTTGCCGGAGTGTTTTTGCCTCAAGTATTTTGGTTAGGTGCATAGATATTTATGACTGTTACTCCTTCCTGGTGGATTGTCCCTTTTATTAATATATAATGGCCTTCTGCATTTCTTATTACTTTCTTGCATTTAAAGTCTGTTTTGTCTGACACCAATATGGCTACCCCGATCTCTTTTGTTTACTATTTACGTGAAATATCTTTTTCCAGTCTTTCACTTTTAGTCTTATTTGCATTGTTGGGTCTAAGGTGAGTCTCCTGCAGACAGCATATGCATGGCTTATATTTTTTTATGCATTCTTTCAGCCTATGTCTTTTGATTGAGTTTAGTCCATTAACATTCAGTTTTTTATTGTAAAGGCATTATTTACATAATCATTTTATTTGTTGATTTTCATATATCATATCTTATTTTTGGTTACCTTTTCTGATCATTTTCACTTCTACACTGTCCTCCAAGCCTCTCTCTCTCCTTTGTTTTCTGCTGCAGAACTCCTTTTACTGTTTCCTGCAAAGCTGGATTCTTGTTTATGAACTCTCCTAGTTTCTGTTTATCTGTAAATTTTTAAACTCGCCATCATATTAGAAGGACAGTTTTGCCAGATAAAAAATTCTTGGTTGACAGTTTGTCTCTTTAAATACCTTAATTATATTATACTACTACTGTCTTGCCTCCATGGTTTCTGAAGAAAAATCCGCACTAAGGGATGTCCCTTGTATGTGATGTTTCACTTCTCCTTTGCTGCTTTCAGAATTTTCTCTTTATCTCTGGCATTTGGCATTCTGAATATTATATAGCTTGTGGTACACTGCGCTTCTTGGATATGCATATTCATGTCTTTCATGAGATTTGGGAAATTTTCAGCCATTATCTCCTCAAATACTCTTTCTGCCCCCTTTCCCTTCTCTTCTCCTTCTAGAACTTCCATAACACGTATGTTGGTGTGCTTCGTGCTATCATTCAGCTTCCTGAGCCCCTGTTCAATTTTTTCCATTTTTCCTCTCTCTGCTCTTCTCTCTTTTCAATTTCAGTTGTTCTGTCCTCTACATCACTGATTCTTTCTTCCATAATTTCAAACCCACTGTTGTGTGTGTCTTTTATTTTTAATCTTACTTATTGTGTCTTTCATTCCCATAGGCTCTATAATTTTTCTATCCAAGATTTCAAATTTCTCTTTGTGCTCACTTAGTGTCTTCTTAATGTCTTTTATTTCTTTAGCCATGTTGTTAGTCACCTCCATGATTTGGTTTAGGAGATTTGTATGAACCTGTAATTTTTTGCTGATGTCTAGGCATCTGATTATGTTGGTGAATTTACACTGGTGGTCAATTTCTCTCTTTTGCCTAGTGTTTGTTTCAGCGCTCTTCTTTGATTTTTGGTTCAGCATATTCTAAGTCTTTAAAACTGCCCAGCTTAAGTTTTTAAAATACATCCAGGCACCCACTAATGGGGCACAGATCAGATCTGAGGCGCCTGGGAGGAGAGACTCCAGAAAGCGTTTTTTACTTTTTGCAGTTTTCTGGCCTGCCAGCAGATCGTGCTCTTCGGTGATCTTACCCAGACGTGTCTCTTTCAACCTCCACTTGCCCATGATTCTGGTCTGGCCAGAGTCGAGATTCAAACTCAGTGACTCTCTGTTTTCCAATTCACCCTCTCTCTTGCCTGGAGTTCTCCTCTCACTAGGCTGCAGTGAGCCATGGGTTTTATCCAGACTTTTTGCCTTGAGGGTGGAGGATGCCTTTCATTCCTGGCTGGGGGTGGGGCTAGTAGCTCCTGGCTTTCATTTTGGCTTCTTTGTCTCTGTCCCTTGCCTTTCTGGACGATGCGCAGCACTCTCTTGGTCTGCAGATCCCTGAAGCAGCTCCCTTGGACAGCTTTTTGCCCTTCCTCCATTGTTTTTATAAGAGAATTGAGCCCTGCCTACCTACTCCAATGCCATCTTCCTGGAAGTCCTCTCTCACAGTTTTGATTATTGTAGCTTTGTAGTAAGTTTGAAATTGGGAAGTGTGAGTCCTCCAACTTTTTGTTCTTTTTCAAAATCATTTTGGCTGCTGAGTGGATATAGTTCAAGTGGTTGAGTGCCTGCTTCCCGTGTATGAGGTCCTGAGTTCTATTCCTGGTACCTCCTAAAGACAAAACAAGCAAACCAACAAATGAAAAAACCATCTCTCATGGGAAGCAGATGTAACTCAGTGGTTGAGCACCTGCTTCCCATGTATGAGGTCCTGGGTTCAATCCCTGGTACCTCCTTAAAAAAAAAGTCACTTTGATTACTTCAGGCTCCTTGAAATTCCATATTAATTAGAGGATCAGCTTTGTGAACATGTGTGAAAAGAGCTTTATGTATATGATTAGGAAGAAGAACATGGCAGAAGTGTA
This sequence comes from Cabassous unicinctus, assembly GCA_029593785.1. NCBI lineage: Eukaryota > Metazoa > Chordata > Mammalia > Cingulata > Chlamyphoridae > Cabassous > Cabassous unicinctus. Next base: position 5,103 of record JAQZBX010047279.1, on the reverse strand, counting down.
GGGAGAGAGAAAAGTGCAAATTAGTTTCTTTTCAAACTGCAGGTCCCAACCCATTGGAGAAAGTAAGAAAGCAATAAAACAGTAAATATAAGAATGAAACACACATAGGGTAATATTGTTATATGTAGTTATGTACTGGGTCACAATGAAAAATGTATTTCCTACTGTGGTTTGTGGTCAGAAAAGTTTGAAAGCTATGCTCTAAGGACTTGGGATATGGATCCTGGGATTTTTCTCTCCCTTATTGTATATAAGAGCCAAATGAGAAATATAAAGGAGATCTCTTGACTGCTTGCTATAGTGTGTTTCTGGTGCTGTGCTAATTTATGGGGAAGTTATCCGTTTTAAAGGTGAGAAAACAAGGTCTTATAGCTTATAATGATAAGCCTCACCACTGAGATTAAAAGAGTGTCTTAATCTAAGTTTGGAATATGTGCTTCATCCATTATACCATGTTGTTTTCCTTGTAGGGAAAGAAGCCACACACCTTTTCCAATGTGTTTCCTAGGGAAAAAATTTCCCAATTGGTGGCAGCTTACCTGATTTTTTAAGATAAGTTTTTGGCCCCAATTATGAAATTTATTTGGAAGAGTAAGGGGCCCTGAGTAGCCAAAAACATCTTGAAACAGGGAAATGAAATCGGAGGAATCACACTACCTGATTTTAAAGCATACTACAAAGGTACAGTGGTCAAAACTGCATTGTATTAGCACAAGGATCAACATACTGACCAATGGAACTGAATTGAGAGTTCAGATATAGACCCATGCATATACAGCCAACGGATAGTTGACAAGGCCACCAAGCCCACTCAACTGGGACAGAAGAGTCTCTTAACAAATGGTGCTGGGAGAGCTGGATATCCATATCCAAAAGAATGAGAGGATCACTCTTTCATGCCTTATACAAAAATTAACCAAAGATGGATCAAAGACCTAAATATAAAAGCCAAGATCACAAAGCTCCTAGGAGTTAATGTAGGAAAGCATCTATGTGATCTTGTAGTAGGAAATGTTTTCATAAACTTTACACTTAAAGCGCAGCAACGGAAGAAAAAATAGGTAAATGGGACCTGCTCAAATTAAAAACTTTTTTGCTTCAAAGAAGTTTGTCAAGAAAGTGAAAAGGCAGCCTACTCAATGAGAAAATATTTGGGAACCACTTATTCAATAAGGGTCTAATATCCAACATATAAAAAGAAATCTTACATGTTGAAAGTAAAAAAGACAACCCATTTAAAATACGGGCAAGAGATGTGAATAGACACTTTGCCAAAAAAGAGATACAGTTGGCTAAAAAGCACATGAAAAGATGCTCAACATCACTAGCTATTAGGGAAATGCAAATCAAAACTACAATGAGATATCATCGTATACCTATTAGACTGGTTGCTATTGGAAAAACAGAAAACTACAAGTATTAGAGAGAATGTGTAGGAATGGGAACACTCATCCTCTGCTGGTGGGAATGTAGAGTGTTGCAGCCACTGGAGGACAGTTTGGTGGTTCCTCAAGAAGTGAACTATGGGATTACCAAATGATCCAGCAATCCCACTACTAGGTACATACCCAGAAGATTTGAAGGCAGGGACAAGAACAGATATATGCATACAAATGTTTAGAGTGGCATTATTCACAATTGTAGTATTAGTCAGCCAAAGGGGTGCTGATGCAAAATACCGGAAATCTCTTGGCTTTCATAAAGGGTATTTATTGGGGGTAGAAGCTTACAGTTACCAGGCCATAAAGCATAAATTCCCTCAACAAAGTCTATTGCCACATGTTGGAGCAAGATGGCTGCTGACATCTGTGAGGGTTCAGGCTTCCAGGGTTCCTTTCTTCCTGGGGCTTGCCTCTCTCCAGGCTCAGCTGCTCTACTATCTTCACAAGGCCAGCTGTAGACCATCAGGCGAATGGCTTTGTCTCCCTGGGGCTTGATTCTCTCCAGGCTCAGCTGCTCCACATTCTCCCGTGTGTTTACTTTCCTGGCTCCAGCTCAAAACTTCCAAATCTGTCCTTTGCCATATCTTTTACCTGTGATTCCCCGCCCACCAAGGACGGGGACACAACGCCCTACTGATATGGCCCAATCAAAGCCCTAATCATAATTTAATCAAGTAAAAGTGGAACCTCTGACAGACCAGTTTACAAACATAATCCAATATCTATTTTTGGAATTCATAAACAATATCAAACTGCTACAATTGCTAAAAGTTGAAAGCAACCCAAGTGTCCATAAGCAGATGAATGGATAAACAAAATATGGTTTATATACAGTAGAATACTATTCAGCTGTAAGAAGGAAAGAAGTATTGAGACATGCAACAATATGGATGAATCTTGAAGACTTTATGTTGAGTGAAGTAAGCCAGTCACTAAAGGACAAATACTGCATGAACTCACTGATATGAACTATCACAGAATAGCATCTGGAAGATAGGTTACCAGGAAATAGAAAAGGAGTAGACAGTAGTGAACTGATACTCAATCTGGGCAGAATCTATGATAAGGTGGATGGGGGTGGTTTGGCAGTGGATGGGGGTGATGGTGGTTCAGGAATATGAGTGGGGTTGATGGTGCTGGAGTGTGAGGGAAAGCGGTGTTGGGGAGTGGGTTGAGTTATTCATAGAACTGGGGGTAGGGCTGGCTGGAGTAAGGAATAGGTGAACTGTGGGGAGGTGGAGGTCTGTGGTTGAGGATACAGTTGTGGTAATGTTCTTTCAGTGAAAATGGCAGGAGAGGGTTACAGGTGTACAGGGTGGTGGTGGTGGTGGGGAATGTGTGGGGAAGGGTGCACCTGGGACATGCCTCTATGGAATATGAATGTGATCATCTTGTCATAGGGTGTTACCTACGTGGGTAAAGACCCACACAATAAACAACACAATATTAAACTCCCATCCAGGGGAGTCCTGCTATGTTCTCAAATAGAGGGGCAAGAATCTCTCAAGTATATAGGCACTGCTTATCAAAAGAAAACAGACCAAGCCCTCAATATTAATGCATGTGCTTATGAACTTTATTCTTGTAAAATTGAAACTTAGCCTAATAATAACTATTGCCTAAGAGTTACCTTCTAAAACCTCTTTATTACTCAAATGTGGCCTCTCTCTAAGCCAAACTCAGCAAATAAATGCACTATCTTCCCCAGCATGGGATATAACTCCTTGGGATGAGCCTCCCTGGCCCTTAGGGATTAATACCAAGCACCAACCAGCAATGCATTTGAAAAAAGACCTTGACCAAAAGGGGTAAGCATCAAATACAAAAGAGTTTTTATAGCTAAGAGATTTCAAAGTGAGTTGGGAGAGGTTACACTTGTGCATGTCTCAGGCAGGTCTCACTAAGTACCACTATGAACAAAGCCTCAAACAGGGGTGCTCCTGAGGGCTCTAGAGCCATCTGGACACTATATTCAGGGCACACAAATCCCCTGAAATCAGCACCCTGTCGGTGGGCCTTACCTATTTTCCCACTTATCAGAGTTAGACTCATTTATAATTTCCCTGCACGTTTCTTCTACCCCTTTTATTTGAGCCTATAATTAGCACTATAATGTTAAATATGCATCTGAGACTTAAATCTGTGGTCTGTTCATATGCCAGTGGAGCCCTGAATCTCAGCAGAGTTGCGGCTGACACCTATTCTCCAGTTCATGGGACTCACCGAGGACAACGAACAAAATGATTATGGTGGACAACCCCTATCCCAAAAAACAGAGTACCTACAACTGCAAGCAAAACAGTTCCTTCCATCAGCCCCATAAGATCTAAGCCCTCTCTCAATCTGAGGCAAAGTAGCCATCACAATCCCCAAATCCTCAAGGTTGAGGAATGAACAAACATAAGGGGGGAATGCAACCATGGACAAAGTAAACTTATAAATATTGTAGTAATGGAAGAACCTGTAACATTGATATGAAGATGGTGGTTACCAGAGGTTCTGAGGGGAGGGAGAGGAAATAATAGGTAGAACATAAGGCATTTTAAGTGCATTGGAATTAAGTGTAAACCACAATATAAATTTGTAGACCTTGGTTAGTAGCAATTCTTCAGTATTTATTCATCAATTGTAACAAATGTACCATACTATTGTAAGATGTAATTAATAGGTGAAGATGTGGGAGGGGGAGGGGGGAATATGGGAATCCCTTATATTTTTTATGTAAGTTTTCTGTAATCTAAAACCTTTTTAAAAATAAAGTTTATTTTAAAGATAAGGCTTTGGTTTAAGTAATAGGATTAGGACCATTGGAGAGGAGTGAAGAAAATAGTTAGGAACCCTGTTTGATGAATGACTGAATATATAAGAGGTGAGAGAGGCCTCTGTCATTTCACCTTCATTTTTTTCTCTTTTCCCCCACTGTACTACTAACCCTGCTTGTTTATACTTTAACACCAGTATGGACTCTTAACTAATACTAGACATAGCAAGGAATTGAGAATTGAGGTTTGATGAAGAAGGATAATATCTTGCCTTTTGCTGTAAGGGGAGTGAGGAGGGAAACCCACGTAGCTGGGCCACCCAGCCACCCAGCTGGGCTGCCTGTTCCCAGGTGGCAGTTTATAAGTGTGTGCAGATAAAAAAGGGCCTGTTTTTTAAATTGTGTTAACAAGCAGTAGTCTTGGCTTTGGAGACTGGTAGCTTTGATATGCTAATGGAAAATAGTTCTTTTTTAGTTAAGGGAAAGTGTCTCTTAAGCAACACTTGGTTAATCAGTAAAGATTCAGATTCAGTTACTGAATTTAAGTATTTAAAAATCATAATATGTCTTTCAATCATCTAGTTTCTCTTATATATTGAATTAGCAAGTATGGTATAAACTAATTTGTGCTGATTCTCATCTCTGATCTGATTTGGAATTGTCTTGAGAAGAAAAAAATTGATGGGAAGACTGTTCTTAAGTAGAAAAATAACAAAACCCTAACAGACGATTCCTGGTTTAATTGAATGTAAAGATGACATACCCTTCTAAAATGTGTTCTTCTTTCCCAGGCTGTTAAGATTCTTGCTTTTGCAGTGGAATTTACTAATCCATATGGAATTAGCTTTAACTAGTAGTGTTTGCGGACTTAGATCCTATCTTTCAGCCCCATTGCTCACC
>JAQZBX010047278.1:0-20520 GCA_029593785.1 Cabassous unicinctus | reverse complement strand
TATATAAAATTGTTCCAATTTGAAGAAATATTCATTTCACACGAGTGTGTCCAATACCATTGTATGTAAATATCTGCTGTATCTTAACCATGTTTCAGACACATTCTTGATTTATATTTCATGCTTGATTTGTATTTCCAAGATAATAATAGTGAGCAAGGATGTCACAAATCAGGGGAGATAGTACATCCTAGAAGTGCTCGTTCATTTCCTCTAGTTTACCAGGTATTGTTCTAATGGGTTAAACAGGAAGATGAAAGAACTCTTCTTAACCAATGTATTTTAATAGAAAATTAAATAGCTTACTTTTCAAATAAATTTTAAATGTAAGGTTTCCTTTTATTGATGTATTAAACAAATTATAAATTTTGAATTATCTAAACATCTAAGATATTTAGTGAGATTTTGCTTAATAAAGACATTTTCTTTTTCTCTATATAAAGGAAAATTGAAGTAACTTCTAGAGGGAGACGCTTCATATAGGATGTTTGCCTTTGGCCATATGTAAAAATGTATGTCACACAAATATTACATGAAAGCTTAATACCTTGTTAATTTCCAATATAAGGCTAATCATAGCCACATACGTCTTGATCTGGATAGTCCTTAAATGTTTGGCTGTTTATAACTATTTAAAAATAAGACTTCAATATGCATAATTCATGTACTTGTATGCTTAGTTACACCAAGTAATCTCACACAGCAGTTTGGTAGACTGAACTTTACAAGGCTTTTTTGCTTCAATCTAGAACACATAAGCTATCAATTCATTGCATTAATAAGGAAAGTTATAGAATCTTTTCTTGAGCAATATATTAATAACAAAATATATCTCCTCTATTTTACTAATTATTTGGCCCAAAACTGGGATTTTTTTTATGTTTGCTTCAAAAGGAGCCACTTATTGTTAAATAAGTTCCCTCCACAATGGATAAATTCTGTGCTGTTTTACACTGAAACCAGAAGTTTGATTTAAGAAATTTAAACATTCAAGGGGGAAATTTAGGGAATAATTATTTTCATTTCTTGAGTCTACATGAACAACATGTAAAATCCACTTGATGTAAGTTATTGACTTACTTCTCATAATTAGTTTTTAGAATAGTTAAGTCAAATTACTAAGTGTGGGCATAAAGGAAAAGTAGTACCTAATATAAAAGTTAGAATCTACTGTTTCAAAATATAAATGTTTCTTGTAAAAGAGTATACTTAATTTCATATATTCATTATTATATTTTTAAAGTATTAAAATAGAACAAATAATCGTAGAATTTTGAACTTTTGGGAACTTGATAATTAATGCTGCAGGTGTTTCTTAGACTCAATCTTTCCTTACTCATTAAACAAACTTTTGTTCATTGAATAATATTTTCAGCATTTTGTGCTTGGTACAATAATTTTATTTGAAAAGTTTCATTATTTCAACAGCATCATTGTAAGGAATTTTCCTCTCAATTATTATATGGAGCTGGTACTCTTTAAGCAAAGGAAATATATTAATAATAACAGTGCTGTAAAGGAAAAAATAATAACATCTTTCAATGAATCTCAGAAATTCTTATTTAAATCATTCTAGAGGAAAAAATTGCAAGAATACAATGATACCATCTGTTTAGAGAAGGTGTTATATATACTTTTCATTATTAATTCTGTATATTTTATCAGAGCTAAGAAATAATGAAGAATTTCTACCAGGTTTTAAAAAATAGAGAGATGAGTGTTAGTGTAGAGGAACCATAAAAAATGGGTTTGCATTTTATTTTCTGAACATAATTTTAGTTTGACTTTTCTATGATGCACATTTTTAAAAACAGAATTAGTTAGTTTCTTACAAGTTTGAAGTAAATCATCTGTGTTTGTGTGTGTGTGTATATGCATATATTGTTCACACCTCATTTAAGTACAATTAAACTACCATTCTGTACATTGTCATACTTTTCAATGAATTTAATTGTATACACCTTTTATGAAAAAAGATTTCTATAACTCTGTTCTTGATTATTTTTTCACTTACTTTTTAAGTTGCTTTATATATGACAAATAGTTCATATTAGGTGAAAACATACACACAAGTATAAAAAAAAAATCACCCTTTAAGGAATTCTGTTGTGATATAGTCTCTGCTGTTTATATTTCTGTACCACTGATAATTGAGCTCTAAATTTTCTACTATGGGGCTTAAATTGTTTTTTATTTATTTTTATTTTATCTTTAAAATTAACACGTTCTTCTATGCACCACTCTTCATGATACACGTATTGAAATCATTTCTATGCAAGGAGAAAAGGGAGAACATAAGACAGTTTAAATAAATAAAAAGAAAATTAGTTTTTAAAGTGGCAGAAAAACATCTCTATAACTATCAATTGTGTACCAATTAAAGCATTTTGTAAATAATCATAAATATTCCGATGATTTGTGCTATTATGGAATGCTAAAATGTAATTAGAAAATAAAACAAGGGTAAATGAGAACATATATGCATTAGAACCCTCATATTGTCAAACATTTAAATTAAGGGCAAGGGAAATTGCATATATATGAATAAAATGTTTCTTGTTGGGGTCACGTGAAAACATTATTGACTAGGTTTTATTTATATTATATAGGCTAAATTTAATTTATTTTAAATTTATATTTAATTTATATTAAGGTATGCCTTTTGAGAATATGTTAATGTTCATATATAAATGAAGGATCAACACTGGTTTGTTGTGAAGGAACTGAGCGTGAATATTCCAAAAAATATAATAAATGCATTGGATGTTTTTACCCATAATTCTAGTAATTGAAATTTGACATCAGATTAGGGCTAAAACAATACATCCTCAACCACATCCAAACTATTTTCCTTGTGTTTCTCTTCACTAGGCTCCTAATTTTTTTTTTTTTATCTTAACCTCTATTGCTTTCATTTGTTCAAGAAAGAGCCTTGTGGAGAGAGGAGATGGACGTCGGCAATCTCACTATGGTGAATGAATTTATCCCCAAAGACTCTCTGATCTCCCTGAGGTGCACTATCTTCTCTTTTTGGTTTTGGCTCTCATCCTTACCTTAATGGGAAATGGTACCATACTCCTCACTATTGTGACTGAGAAAAAGCAGGACATACCCATGTATTATTTCTTGGCAAATTTCTCCCTCTTAGACATATTCTGCCCATCAACTACTGTTCCCAAGATGCTTGAGAAATTCCTAACTGTGAAGCAAAGCATTTCCTTTGTTGGGTGTGCTTTGCAGCTTTATTTCCTAGCAGCCTGTCAGGGAACGAGGTCTACCTTCTCGCCATCATGGCTTATTCCCGGTATGTGGCAATCTGTTTCCCCTTCGTTACACCCTCATCATGATCAAGGTATGCTGTGCACAGCTGGTGGCTGGAACCCGGGTAGCAGGGATTCTTAATTCCCTTCTGCATACCATATTCTGCATACTGCCTGTCTTTCCAGAAATCCAATAAAGTTAACCAGTATTATTGTGACATCCTGTAATTTGTGGCCCTCTCCTGTTTTTTTCACATATGTGGCAGAAATGCTTGTTTAAGTGAAAGGAGGTATCTCGGGGATCAGTACCTTTCTGATCACCTTTATTTCTTATATCTATATCATATCCATATTATGGACAGCCAACTTCTCCCAGAAATTCATCAAGGACCTTTCTCTGGACTTTCATTGGAGGCCCTGGTTTGCAGCCTGCCTGTGGAACCTGGACTTGTGCATCCCCACAGAGATGCACAAGAGACTCTTCAAAAATCTCATATTATAGACAGATATCTCCTGTTGATTCTGTTTCCTGAGAGAACCCCGACTAATACAACTTGGTACTGGGAGTGGTTCTTGAGGAACAGAGTCTTAAACATGGGATGTCTGTAGTGGTTCTGGGAATTCTGTAATTGGCTCTCTAATTTAATTGGAATCAAAGTACTTATGACTCCCTTTCCAACAATGAAGAGGTTGCTAAAAGTCCATGGCATGAGCTGTCAATAGAGATACACAAAATAGAATCACTGGATTCACCTATGTCCAGGTTTATTAGAAGCAAGAATTTGGGTGAGAGTGTTTTCAACACCTTAACAGAATTTTGTGGAGTCAAGAGGTATAATGATGTTGGCTGGCTCCTCCTGGATACTCTGGATACAGTTACAAAAGAAAGACATGAGTTAAAGTCTTCAAATTTGAAACTTAAATGCCGCATGAGTGATATGAAAGTTTCTATGTGTGCCTAGAAAGAAAATATTGTCTCCTGTAGCCACAGACTTGAGATATCTGAGAATCAAACCCAGACTCTCATTGTACAAGTAACAGAATTACAGAGGAAACTAAAATCTCAACCTCACAAGGTTTCTGAAATTAAAATGAAAGCATTGATTGGAAAGGAGTAGAACCCCAAGTATTGGGATGGAGACATATGGGATGATGATAATAATGATGGGACATTGGAATCCTAAATTCTGCTGAGACTTTACCATATAAACCTGCGATAGCCTGCCCCATGGAGACCACACCTTGTCAACCTTGTATCATCCAGCCTCCAGCCTGCCACAGGGAGTATGGACCTACTACCACACCTGAGGTGAGTACCAGCCAAACTGAAGCCTGCACTGCCCAGCTTCTGACCTGTCTCAGGGAGTCCGGTTCTCCTCCCAGCACTGAGGCAGGTACCAGCTTGACTCTAGCATGCACTGCCCTGCCTCCAGCCTGCCCCAAAGAGTCTGGACCTCCTCCGAGCCACGAGGCAGGTACCAGCCAAACTCCAGCATGTACTGCCAAATTCCAGTCTTACCTGAGGAATCTGCCTTCCAATTCTTGCCTGAAGAGATTATTCCTGTCTCACCAGAAGAAAATGCAAAAGAATACCTTGAGGTCAGTTGACTGCAAGACATCTCTAATCCTTCTCCTTACCCACCCCCACCACCCCTCTTGTCTTCAAAACCTATTACTAGACTAAACTCACAACAAGCCCCCAAAGGTGAAATACAAAGTGTGACCCATGAGGAAGTATGCTATACTCTGAAAGAACTGCATGAGTTTTCCAACTTATATAGACAGAAATCAGGGGAATATGTGTGGGAATGGATACTAAGGGTATGGGATAATGGTGGAAGGAATATAAAGTTGCATCAGGCTGAATTTGTTGATATGGGCACACTAAGCAGAAATTCTGGATTCAACGGTGTAGCTCGAAGCGTTAGAAAGGGCTCTAACAGTTGGTTTGGGTGGCTGACTGAAACATGGTCCGAACAATAGCCTATCATGTCTGATGTTGAGATGCCTGATTTGCCTGGAGACATAGTAGACAAGGGGATTCAAAGGCTTAGAGAGATTGGAATGCTAGAATGGATTTATCATTTGAGAACTGCCCACCCACCCTAGGAATGTTCAGAGGACACACCTTTAACAAGGACTGTGAGGAACAAATTTGTAAGACTAACTCCATCTTCTCTGAAGATCTCTGTGGTTGCTCTTCACTGAAGCCCAGATATTACTGTAGACAGGGCTGTAATGAAATTGCAATCCTTAAACATTATGGGGATGATCGGATCTGGTCCATTAAAAGTCAAGTATCAGCAGCCAATTGCCAAAGGGGAGGTGAGTGTGGCTACTGCAATGAAAGGCAGATTCAAGGTAACACACATAATAGTCTGAGCCACATGGAGTTATGGTGTTGGCTAATAGATCATGGGGTACCTAGAAGTGAAATTCATGGGCAGTCTACTAAATTTCTTCTGGATATGTATAAGCAGAAGTGTTCTAGTTTGAGTGAAAAAAACCCTAACTCAAATTGCCGACACAGAGAATCACAGCCCCTTATTCAATTCCCAGACTTGAGATAGTTTACAGACCCAGAGCCCCTTGAATGAGGAGAAAACCATGTCCCCTTGGGGAAGGATTCTGTTAAACTGCCAAAAATTTATACTGTTAATCTTCCTCCCACCTTTCCCCAGGGAAATTTATGGCCTTTTGCCAGAGCAACTGTGCATTGGGGAAAAGGAAATGATCAGACATTTTTGGGGATATTAGACACTGGCTCAGAAGTGACATTAATTCCAGGAGACCCAGAAATCACTGTGGTCCACCAGTCAGAGTAGGGGCTTATGGAGGTCAGGTGATTGATGGAGTTTTAGCTCAGGTTCACACAACAATGGGTCCAGTGGGTCCCCGGCCCATTCTGTGGTTATTTCCCTAGTCTCAGAATGCATAATTGGAATAGACACTCTCAGTAACTGGCAGAATCCCCTCATTGGATCCCTGACTTGTGGAGTGAGGGCTATTATGGTTGGAAAGGCCGAGTGGAAGCCTCTAGAACTGCCTGTGCCTAGCAAAATAGTAAATAAAAGGCAATACCAGATTCATGGAGGGATTGAAGAGATTAGTGCCACCAACAAGGATTTGAAGAATGCAGGGATGGTGACTCCCACCACATTCCCATTCCACTCTCCTATTTGGCCAGTGCAAAAAACAGATGGATCTTGGGGGATGACTGCAGATTATCATAAACTTAACCAGTTGGTGGTTCCAGTTGCAGCTGCTGTCCCAGATGTGGTATCATTGCTTGAGCAAATCAATACTTCCCCTGGTACCTGGTATGCAGCTGTTGATGTTGCAAATGCTTATCACAATTACCATTAGGAAGGACCACGAGAATCAGTTTGCTTTCACCTGGTAAGGGCAGCAGTATACCTTCACTGTCCTGTCTCAGGGGTATATCAACTCTCCAGCCCTTTGTCATAATATTGTCCACAAGGACATTGATCATTTCTCCCTTCCAGGAGACATCACACTGTCCATTATATTGATGATATCATGTTGATAGGATCTACTGTGCAAGAAGTATCAAAGACTCTAGAATTATTGGTAAGGCAATTGCATGTGAGAGGATGGGAGATAAATCCAACAAAAATGCAGGGTTCTTCCACCTCACTGAAATTTCTAGCTGTCCAGTGTGTGGGGCCTGTTGAGTTATCCCTTCTAAAGTGAAAGAAAAGCTGATGCACCTGGCCCCTACTATGACCAAAAAACAGGCAAAACACTTAGTTGGCCTCTTTGGATTTTGGAAACAACACAGTCCTCATTTGGGTGTGCTACTCTGGCCCATTTACTGAGTGACAAGAAAAGCTGCTAGTTTTGATAGGGGACTGGAACAAGAGAAGGTCCTGCCACAGGTCCAGGCTGCTGTGCAAGCTGCACTACCACTTGGGCAATATGATCCAGCAGATCCAATGGTGCTGGAAGTTTCAGTGGCAAATAGAGATGCTGTCTGTAGACTTTGGCAGGCCCCTATAGGGGAATCACAATGCAGACCCTTAGGATTTTGGAGCAAAGCCTTGCCATCCTCTGCAGATAACTACTCCCCTCTTGAGAAACAGCTTTGTCTTGCTAATGGGACTTAGTAGAGACTGAACATTTAACCACTGGCCATCAAGTTACCATGAGACCTGAGTTGCCTATCATGAGCTTGGTATTGTCTGAGTCACATAAAGTTGGGCATGCACAGCAGCACTCAATAATAAAATGGAAGCATTATATATGAGATAGGGCTCGAGCAGGTCCTGAAGGCACAAGTAAGTTACATGTAGAAGTAACTTACTTCAAATGCCCATGGTCACCACCCCTGCCATGTTACCTTCTCTTTCCCAGCCCACAGCTTTGGCCTCTTGGGGAGTCCCTTACAGTCAGTTGACTGAGGATGAGAAAACTCGGGCCTAGTTTAAACATGGTTCTGCACAATATGCAGGTACCACCCGAAAGTGGACAGCTGTGGCAATGCAGCCCTTTTCTGGGAAATCCTTGAAGAATACTAGTGAGGGCAAATCCTCCCAGTGGACAGAACTTTGAGTAGTGCACCTAGTTGTTCATTTTGCTTGGAAGAAGAAATGCCCAAGGTATATTTGTACACTGATTCACGGGCTATTGCCAATAGTATAGCTGGATGGTCAGGGACTTGGAAGGAACATGATTGGAAAATTGGTGACAAGGAGGTCTGGGGAAGAGGTATGTGGATAGATCTTTATGAATAGACAAAAAACATGAACATATTTGTGTCCCATGAGATTCACAGCAGAGGGTGACTTCAGCAAAAGAAGAGTTTAATAATCAAGTAGATAAGATGACCCACTCTGTGGCCAATGCTCAGCCTCTTTCCCAAGTCACTCTTGTCATTGCCCAATGGCCTCATGAACAAAGGGACCATGGAGGTAGGAATGGATGTTATGTATGGCCTCAGAAACACGGACTTCCCCTCACCAAAGCTGATTTGGCTACAGCCTCTGTTGAATGCCCAATATGCCAGCAACAGAGATCCACACTCAGCCCCCAATATGGCACCATTCTTTGAGGTGACCAGCCTGCTACCTGGTGTCAGGTTGACTATATTGGGCCACTTCCACCATGAAGGGGACAGCAATTTGTTTTAACTTGAGTAGACACATACTCTGGCTATGGGTTTGCATTTCCAGCATGCAATGCTTCTTCCAAAACTACCAACTGTGGACTTACCAAATTCTTATCTTCCACCATGGCATTCCACACAATATTGCTTCCGATCAAGGAACCCATTTCACAGTAAATGATGTGCGGGAATGGGCACATACGCATGGAATTCACTGGTCTTACCATGTTCCCCATCACCCTGAAGCAGGTGGATTAATAGAACTATGGAATGGCCTTTTGAAGACTCAATTACAGTGCCAACTAGGTGACAATACCTTGCAGGGTTGCGGCAATGTTCTCCAGGAGGCTGTGTATGCTCTAAATCTGTGTTCTCTCTATGGTGCTATTTCTCCCATAACCAGGATTCATGGGTACAGGAATCAAGGGTGGAAATGGGAGTAGCACCACTCACTATTGCCCATAGTGACCCACTAGGAAAATGTTTGCTTCCTGTCCCTGCAACTTCAAGCTCTGCTGGTCTACAGATTTTAGTACCAAAAGGAGGATTGCTGCCACCAGGGAACACAACAATGATTCCATTGAACTGGAAATTAAGTCTGCCACCTGGCCACTTTGTGCTCTTCTTACCTGTGAATCAACAGGCAAAGAAGAGAATTACTATACTGGTTGGGGTGATTGATCCTGACTATCAAGGGGAAATAGGACTATATCTACATAATGGGGGTAAAGAAGGTTTTGCCTGGAATGCAGGAGATACAAGTACTGCCATGCCTTGTGATGAAAGTCAATGGAAAATTGCAACAAACCAATTCAAGTGGAGCTAACAATGGCCCAGAATATTCGGGAAATAATGTTTGGGTCACCCCACCAGGCAAAGAACCATGGCCAGCTGAAGTGCTCGCTGAAGGTAACTGTAAAATGGACTGGGTAGTGATAGAAGGTAATGATAAATAGGAAGTTTGGCCATGTGACCAGTTACAGAAATGAGGACTGTAAGAGTCCTGAACCCTTCTTCCTTGTTTCATTGTGAGTCTGATTGTATATGTACACAAAATGAATTTCTTTGTTTTCTTCCCCCAACCTTTTCCACTATCATATGAAAAGTTGTATTAATTTCACATCATAATATTTAAGGATGTCAAATTTAAGAGTGACTATTACCCAAGGACGTGCACCCTATTCTGTGGGGAATTAATGCGTATTCGGTAGTACGCAGGGGAGTTGAACATTGTTAGGTGGAAATATATATGTATGCGTGTCTGTTATTATTTTTACTTAGAGACTAACTATGGCTTACGTTAATGTGTATGAATGCCGATTTAACAAATGGTGTACTGTAGTGGTTAGGCTACTGTGTTAATTTGGCCAGGTAATTGTGTCCAGGTGTTAGGTCCAGCAAGCACTGGGCTAATTATAATACAAGAGCATTTATGGACTTCGATCACCAGTGAGTTTACTGCATGGGTGGCTGATTGCATCTGCATCAATCAGGAAGGTTGCATCAGCAATGGGTAATGTTTTAATCCAATCAGTTGAATGCCTTGAAAGGGGAAGTGATTTTAACATTCAGAGAGAATTTCCCAGCTCACCTTTGTACCGCCAACTTCTCCCAGACTCTCATCAAGGACCTTTCATTGGATTTTCATCGGAGCCCCTGGTTTGCAGCCTGCCTGTGGAACCTGGATTAGTGCATCCCCGCACTCTTAAAAAAAATCTCATATTATTGACAGGCATCACATTTTGATTCTCTTTCCTGAGGGAACCATAATTAATAAATCAATGTTAAACCCCATGATCTATAGCTTGAGAAATACACAGTTTAAAGAAGGACTCAGGAAGATTTTATGTCCTAAAACAAGTTTACATCTCACATAAAGTTGACAAAATTTGTTGATTATCATGCTACTTAGATTGTATTCATAGGAAGAACTGGAATAATTCATAGAAAAATAACTATATCTATATATCCATCTATATAATGTAGACATACCTATGTATATTCAGAAATGTACACACTCGTGTATATACACACATATATACATACACTTAGAGTTTTATATATCTCTCTCTGGGATGATAAAAATTTGCATCCAAATATAGACATTTTTCAGTAAAACAGAGAGAAGTTATTACACTTATATAAGTGATATATTCTGGACCTGTCTTATGTAAATTGTGGCTTGTGGCCACATAACCAATGTCCATATCCGTAGACAGAGCTATACTTTAATATATATCTATATTCATCTTTATCTATATCTGTTATCTATCACATCTATATTATCTATACCATTTATATATAGATATGCTTATTTTATTTTTATATCATCTATCTTTAGATATTTCTTTTATTTCTTTATCTTAATTGCTTACCTGTTTATACTTATATGTCTGCTTACTATATCACTGCACTCTTTCTCTTCTTCATATTTACTTTCCAATTATTCTGTTTCTCCACTTTTCTCCTCTTCCTGAGACCACATCCATTCTTGTTTCCACCTGTCCCTCCAAGTACAGCACTTATCTCATATTGCCATACTTTACCATTTACCATACTTGCCACAAAAAAAATAAAAATCTCTTCCCAAAATCTTCTCAATATATTATATTGTAACTCAGTTGTGTAGTCAGAACTATAGAACAATTTTATTTTACAATTTCTTTTTTAAATTAAAAAAAATTTTTTTAATTACTTAGATTACATAAATGTTACACAAAAAATATAGAGATTCCCATATGCTCCACTTCCCACACCTCCCACAACCTCCCACATAAACATTATTCATTAGTGAGGCACATTAATTGCAATTGATAAACACATCCTGGGGCTTTGCCATTAAGCATGGATCATAGTTCACATTGTAGACCACACTCTCTCCCACACAGCTCTGCATGCTATATGATGATATAAAATGGCCTATATCTATCATTGCAATGTCACTCAGAACCATTCCCATGTCCCAAAAAATCCCCTGTATTACAACTGCTTTTCCCTCTCCCTGCCCCCAGAGTGTCTATAATAGAATAACAGAAAGTCCACTCTAGTCCATATCGCTTCCCCCTATCCTGAGGAGTCTGGGATGGGGCTTGCATCCCATGGGGAAGTTGGATGGGATATCTTGCCTTCAGCTGCAGACTCTCCATTCTATGGGATGGCTGTTGTCCATCATCATCTTCCCCCCTCCCACACTTGTCCTGGGTGAACCCAAAGAGCTGTAGAGTAAGAATTGCTGCTCCACTAATGTTACAGGCCCAGATGGCACATGGACAGCCCAAAGACTCAAGTGTCTGGATGTACACCTACAAATTCCAGCATGAAGTATAGGTTTGAATAGAAGGGACAGATGAGCCATGTGCAGGGAAGACATAATTGAGTCCAAATCTGTCACTCTCAGGAGCACAAACACCAAAGTACAGCCCACTGGCAAGGCAACAAACTCCGGAGCTTTCTGCTCTGACATAGGACCTGAGTGTCTCCAGAGCCCTCAGGAGCCCCATATTTAGGGTGATATATATTTTGGAATTATATGAGTTTCTACTGAGGTGTGCGTTAGCCTTACCTCTGGGATGACCTCCCGACTCATTTTGAAGTTGCTTAGTCATATAAACTCACTTGTCTTTACCTTTTCCCACTTTTATTCAAGGTCTTTTTTCCAGTTGCATTGCCAGTTGTTGCTTGATAGCAATCCCTGGGTGCTAGACACCCTCATCCCTGGGAGTCATGTCACAGGCTGGGAGGAAGGTAATGCATTCATATGCTAAGTTTGCCTTAGAGAGAGGCCACATTTGAGCAACAAGGAGGCACTCAGGAGGCAAATCTTAGGCATCCGCAACAATAGGCTAAGTTTCAATTTCAAGAGAGAAGACTCATAAAGCTAGTCATCAATATCAAGGGCCCATCAGTGGATCATCCTCCTTCACTAGTCACTGCCCCTGCACTTGGGGGACTGTTGCTGCTCCCTTAGAGAATGTGACAGAGCTCTCCAGGATGGGAATTCAGTATTCTCTCATTTATTGAGTGATTTTCAACCCACTGTGACAATGTCCCATGAACATTTGAACATTTTCATATGCATTGTATAAAATTATATAAATTTAATTTACATAATTATAAAATTATATAAATATAATTTATATAAATATAAATTATATACGCCTTATATAGCATTTTTATATGCCTTATGCTCTGGTGAACTTCCTCCCATGCATCCCTCATCCCTGACACAGCACGACAATGATCCTCCCCCTCCCTGTTGTAGCCCTTCTCTGATCCAAAGCTTCTTCAAAGATGAAGCCATTACAATAGCTGAATAACATTAATAGGAAAATGTAATAATAATGGTAGGTTTAAATGTAAGAGCTAAAATACACAAAAATTTAAAAAAATGAAAACTAAAATTAAATAAGATTGGAATATTTAAAAAATGAAAATTATAAAAAAAATTTTTTTCAGCTTCTGTCTTTTATCAGTACAATATCTGGTGTCCCATCTGTCCCATGGCACCTTACCCCTCTCATTCCCCAGTGTCTCACTATTTTTCATTTTCTTTTCAAAGAAGTTTTAGGTCATAGCGAAGTCACACACAGAATATAGGAGACTCTCATTACCCAACCTCCTCCCCCTTTCCTCACCCTCATATTAATACCTTTTTATATGTGGGTGGTAGCATTGTTATAATTGATAAACAAATAGTAAAACATAGCTACTAAACATTGTCAATGGTTTGCACTATTGTTTACATTTTAGACTGTACACTTTTATAAATATTGATGATATTTACCATGTATTGTGTCCATCACTGTATGGTAATGAAGAACATTTCCACTGAGCACTAAATACCCCCTGTTTGATCTATTCTATTCCTCCCACCCCATTCCCCCGGGACCTACGATGACCTGCTGGCTTGACTCATTGGATAACAAGATTTATAGTTACATGCACAAGAGGTCTTGACATACTGGTTTGTCCTCCCCTGTTAAGAACCTCCCTTGCTCTTGAGAGATTCCTGTCTATTTATGAACAAATCAGTCCTTCCAAGAATGGGAGTCCAACTCCTTCCTGGTCATTGGGTCTTCACCCACTGATACAACACATTTTGACAGAATGAACACTCTCCCTAGAAGCCTGCTCCAGGTGTGCCCTCTCCTGAATGCTCCCCCAATGAATACACTAAACCAATGACCCTTCCTTGTCTTATTGCCGTAACAGCATTCCCACCTCTGCACTTTCAACCTCATATCAACGAATCCCCAGTGTTCACCTGGTCCCTCTCCCAACCTTCACCTGTCAATCCTGCACTGCCCAACCCAATAATATCACTACCCTCCTTTCCTAACCCTTCAATACGCAATAATACTCTATCACTTTACCATAAATTATGTCCATATGGTTGATGGCTAAAATCTTCTATTCTCTTTCTATTCTTGTAAACCTATCTTACAGACAATTGCTCTCTGAGACAGCTCAATTTCCTTAATTCATATCAGTGAGGCCATATACAGTTCATCCTCCAATGCCTGGCTTGGTTCACTCAACATAGTTCTTCAAGATTCATCCATGTGTTAGCACTTTATTCCTTCTTACAGCTGAGAAATTCTCCATTGTATGCAAATACCACATTTTGTTTATCCATTTATCTGTTGATGGGCACCTGGGTTGATTCTAACTTTTGGCAATAGTGAATAATGCCGCTATAAACATTGGTGTGCATATATCTGTTCGTGTCTTTGCATTCAATTAGCCAGTGTTTATACCCAGCAGTGGAATCTCTGTATCATATGGATGTTCTGTACTTAGTTTTTTGAGGAACCACCAAACTGTCCTCCATAGTGGCTGGATGATTTTACAGTCCCACCAGCAGTGAATGTGTGTTCCCATTCCTAAACATCTTCTCCAACACTTATAGCCTGCTGTTTTTTTTAATAGCCATCGTTCTAATGGGTGTAAGATGGTATCTCATTTTAGTTTTGAATTGCATTTCCCTAATAGCTAATGATGTTGAGCATCTTTTCATATGCTTCATAGCCACTTGCATTTCTTCCTTGGAGATGTGTCATTTCAGGTCACTTACCCATTTTTTAAAAGGGTTATTTGTATTTTTATTTTTGAGGAGTAGGATTTCTTTATAAATGCAGGATATTAGGATCCTATTAGATATATGGTTGCCAAATATTTTCTTTTGCTGCTCATGCTTTGGTCGTGAAGTTCATGAAATCACTTCCTATTAGAAAGTACTGTAGGTGCTTCCCTATATTACCTTCCAAAGTCCTTATGGTCTTGGCTCTTGTATTTAGATAATTGATCCATCTTGACTTAATTTTTGTATAAAGGGTGAAATGTTGTTCCTCTCTCTTCTTTTGGATATGGATATCCAGTTCTCCAAGCACCATTTGTTGAAGAGGCCATTCTCTCCCAACTAAGTGGGCTTGTTGGCCTTGTCGAATATCAGATGACTGTATATGTGAGGATCTTTATCAGAACTCTCAATTCGTGTCCATTGGTCAGTTTGTCTATCCTTGTGCCAATACCATGTGGTTTTGACCACTGTAGCTTTGTATTATATATATATATATACATATTTTTAGGAGTCATCAGTTTATTTTAGAAGAAAAAGGGAAAAGTGCCAACCACCCTTCCCTGGCTTACTGAAGTAAACACAGAAATCCCCTTACACAGAGCACATGTGCATTTCAGTATCAATACACCTGGGAGGAGATGGGGCCACCCATGAGGACTATCAGGATTTACATGTTGAATGTACTTCCATTTGCAAGGACCATTTCCTGACCCTGGACAGGGCATTGGTTGCCTTTCTACAACTTTGGAGGTAGAAGGAACATTTTCTGCCTGTTTGCTGAAGTTTTATTTGAGCACTAAATAGGAACATGTAGTTTTCAAGGGTAAACTCTAGATTTACATCAGCACTAGGTAGGGAAAAAACTAGAACAAAGCTTACAATGTGGAAAGGAAAAGGAGAGAGGAAGGTTATCAGCACATGGTCCAAGGGCAGGCAGAACTTGAATCCTCAGTCCCCCTCTAGGGCCCCATGGTCATATCTTTATCTTAGATTTCATGCTCGATGATCCTTATCCCAGACCACAGTACTGCTTGTCCTTATGAGGGGCCTGGGGGTTTGAAATAGAGCTTTTTTGTTTTTTTTCTTTAGTACACAATTTATTTTATAAAATTGTTCAATAACAAAAAAACAAGTAAAGAAAATTATGCTCATTTATACAGTTTGTATAAACTATTTGTTTTGAAACAATTAATTGTAAAAATGTTATAACCAATTAGAAAACAATTCTTAATAAAGTTGGGGATAATATACAGACCTTGATAACAAAACTTAAACTCTCTTGAGGTGACACAATGAATAAGTCCTGTGTTGGGAGGGAATTCTACCTAAATAGACAATTTTTTTCTTCACTTTTTTTTTTTTTAATATTTTAAAAGATGCTTAGATTACTTAAATGTTTCACAAAAATTACAGGGATTTCCATGTTGCCCACCTCACACACCTCCCATAACATCCCACATAAACATCTTTCGTTAGTGTGGCACATCACCTGCAATGCATATACACATCCTGGGGCTTTGCCACTAAGCATGGACCATAGTTCACATTATAGACCCCACTCTCTCCCACAAAGTTCTGCATGTTATATGCTAATGAAAAATGCCCTTTAACTGTCAATGAAATGTTACTCAGGATAATTCCCAAGACCTGAAAAAGCACCTGTATTACAACTCCTTTTTCCTTCCCTGCCCCAGAAGTGTCCAGTGGCCCCTGGCTTCACCTCACTGTTGTAATTTCTTCCATTGCTTGAATCACATTATGTCTACAACAGAATACCATTAAGTCCACTCTAGTCTATAGCTCTTCCCCCAAACCTGCGGAGTTTGGGATGGTGATGTCCACTCCACCTCCGAGTGACAGGGGGCTTATATTCCTTGGATACAACAGATGGGATTATCCTGCCTGCAACTGTGGGCTCTCTCCATTCCCTGGGGTGGCCGTTGTCCAAAATCCTCTCATCACCAGGTGACTTGGGTGAGTCCATTGAGCTGTAGATTAGAAGTTGCAGTTCCACCGATATTCCAGGCACAGCTGGCACATGGGCAGGCCCAAGGCTCCAGTCTCTGGAAGTACACCTACAAACTCCAGCCTCACATATAGCTTTGAACAGAAAGGACTGATGGACCATGTGCAGGGAGGACTTATTTGAGTCCAACTCTGTCACTCTCAGAAGCACCAATTCCAAAGTATAGTTCACTGATAAGGCATCAATTTCTGGAGCTATCCCCCTTATATATGAACTGGGTGTCTCCAGAGGTCTCAGGAGCCCCTCTGTGTGGAATGGTATCCACTTTGGTGCTCTATGAGATCCTACTGTGGTGTCCGTAAGTGTTACCTCTGGGATGACCTTCTGACTCTCTTTGAAGTCTCTTAGCCACATGAACTCATTTGTCTTTACATTTCCCCCTTTTATGCAAGGTCTTTTGCCAGTCATATTGCCTGTTGGAACTTGGTATTAATCCCTCATTGCCAGGGAGGCTCATCCCCAGGAGTCATATCCCATGCTGGGGAAGTTTGGCTTAGAGAGAGGTCCCATTTGAGCAATAAGGAGGCTCTCAGATGGCAACCCTTAGGCACCCCATAAGAGTAGGTTAAGTTTCAATTACAAGAGTGAAGACTCATAAGCCTAGTCATCAATAACAAGAACACATCAGTGGACCCTCCTCCTTTGCCAGAAACTGCCCCTGCACTCAGGGAGCTGCTGCTGCTCCCTTGGAGAATGTGGCAGAGCTCTCCTGGCTGGGAATTCATTTTCCCTTTATTTATTGAGTGATTGTCTACCCAATGTGACCATGCCCCTGCCTTGATGTTGTGAAAAATTTTATATATATTTTATGTATATTCAGGTGAACTTCCTCCCATGACACACCCATCCCAGACGCCCCCAATCAATGATCCTCTCCTGCCCCCTCTGTAACCCTTCTGTGATCCAAACTTTCCTTGAAGATGAAGCCCACATAATAGCCAAATACAATTAATAGGAAAATGAAATAATAAAAATAAGTTTAAATGTAAGAGATAAAATTCATGGCAACTTTAAAAAAATACACTAGAAATAAAATAAAATTAAAGGATTGGGATATTCAATAAATGGGAAAAAATATTTAAGCATTATATATATGTTAAATTTTTACATTTTTTTCCTTTTTATCACTGCATTATCATGTGTCCAGTCTGTACTGTGGTGCCTGCCCCCTCTCACTCCCCAGTGTCTCCCGAATTTTCACTTAATTTTCAAACAAGATTTAGGTCACAGCAAAGTCACACACAGAATACTAGAGACTCCCATATACCCAACCTCCTTCCCCTTTCCTCATCCCATATTAAAACCTTTTTTATGTGAATGGTAGCATTGTTATAACTGTTATACAGATAGTGAAGCTTAGCTACTAAACATTGTCAATGGTTTACAGTATAGTTTACAATTTAGACGGTAGAGTTTAAAAATTTTTGATGATGTTTACCATTTCCTGTGTCCATCACTGTAAGGTAATGAAAAACATTTCCCATGACGACTAAATACCCCCTGTTTGATCTTTTCGGTTCCTTCCTCCCCATCCCCCTGGGGCTCATGACACTCCCCTGTCTTCACTCATTGGATGACAAGATTCATAGTTCCATGCAAAAAGAGGTCTTGACATGCTGATTATCCTCTCCTATTAGGATCCATCTTTGTGCCTAAAAGACACCCACTTGTCTGTTTCTGGCTGAATCAGTCCTCCCAAAGATGAGGATCCATCTTCTTCCCACTCACCATGTGGGTTTCCACTCCCTGACATAACACCTTGTGACAGGATGAACACTCACACATTCCCCAGAAGCCTACTTCAGATGCACCCCTTCCTGAATGCCACCCCCAACCTACATCCTACACCAGTGACACTCCCTTGTCATACTGCCATAAGAGCATTCCCACTCCTGCACTTTCAACATCATACCCACAAATCACATATTCACCTAGACCCCCTCCCAACTCTCACCCCAGTGTCCTTGGTATTCCAACACACCCTTCTTATTTTACCCACTTGTCAACCCTGCACCACCAAACCTAGTAATGTCTCTACCCACCTGTCCAGTCCTTCAATATGCAACTATTCTCTATCAATTTACCATAGATTATGCCCATATGCATGATGGCTCACAACCTTCTCTTCTCTTTCTCTCACTTGTTAACTTATCTTTCAGACAATGGTACTCAGAGACTGCTCATTTTCCACAATTCAAATCAGTGAGGTCATACAGTGTTCATCCATCAATGCATGACTTGCTTCACTCAACATAACTGTCTTCAAGATTCATCCATGTTATTCCATGTGTTCGCACTTTATTCCTTCTTACAGCTGAGTAATATTCCTTTGTATGTATGTACCACATTTTTTTTATCCGTTCATCCGTTGATGGGCACCAGGGCTGATTCCAACTTTTGGCAATTGTGAACAATGCTGCTATGAGCATTGGTGTGCATATATCTGTTCGTGTCTTTGCTTTCAATTCTTCTGGGTATATACCTAGCAGTGGAATCACTGGATCATATAGAAGATCTATTGTTAGATTTCTGAGGAACAAGCAAACTGTCCTCCACCATGGCTGGACAATTCCACAATCCCACAAGCAGTGGATGAAGGTTCTTATTCCTCCACTTCCTCTCCAACACTTATATTCTGATGTTTTTTTAATAGGTGCCATCCTGATGGGTGTAAGATGGTATCTCTTTGTAGTTTTGATTTGCATTTCCCTAATAGCTAGCGATGTCGAGCATTTTTCCATTGCTTTTTAGCCATTTGTATTTCTTCCTTGGAGAAATGTCTTTTCAGGTCACTTGAACATTTTTTAAATGGATTGTTTGTCTTTTTAATTTTGAGGTGCAGGATTTCTTTATATATGCAGGATATTAGGCTCCTAACACATATATGGCTGTCAAATATTTTCTCCCATTAGGTAGGCTGCCTTTTTATTTTCTTAATAACAACCTTTGAGGTGCAGAAGTTTTTAATTTTGAGGAGATCCCCTTTATCTATGTTTTATCTTGCTGTTCGTGCCTTGGGTATGAAGCTCATGAAAGCATTTCCTATTAGAATGTCCTGTAGATGTTTCCCTATATTATCTTCCAAGGTCTTTATGGTTTTGGCTCTTATATTTAGATCTTTGGTCCACCTTGATTTGATTTTTGTATAAGGTGTGAGATGGTATTACTTTTTCATTATTTTGGATATGGATATCCAGTTCTCCAAGCACCACTAGTTAAAGCGCCCCTTCTCTCCCAAGTGGGTGGGCTTGGTGGCCTTATCGAATATCAGATGACTGTATACGCGAGGATCTATATCAGAAGTCTCGATCCAGTTCCATTGGTCGGCATGTCTATCCTTGTGCCAACACCATGCGGTTTTGACCACTGTAGATTTGTAGTATGTTTTAAAGTCAGGTAATGTGATACCTTCAGCTTCATTTTTCTTTTTCATTATGTCTTTGGCAATTCGGGGCCTCTTACCTTTCCAAATATATTTTGTATTTAGTTTTTCCAGTTCCTTAAATAATACAGTGTTGATTTTTATTGGGATTGCATTAAATTTGTAGATTAGTTTGGGTAGGATAGACATCTTAATCATGTTTAGTCTTCCTATCCATGAACAGGGAATATTCATCCATTTATTTAAGTCTTCTTTGATTTCTTTTAACAGTTTTGTGTAGTTTTCTGTATATAAGTCCTTTATATTTTTAGTTAAATTTATTCCTAGGTATTTGATTCTTTTAGTTACTATTGTAAATGGAATTTTTTTTCTTGATTTCCTCCTCAGATTGCTCGTTATTTGTGTACAGAAATGCTAATGATTTTTGGTCATTGATCTTATAACCTGTGACATTACTGAACTCTTTTATAAGTTCTGGAAGCTTTGTTGTTTATTTATCAGGACTTTCTACATATAGGATCAGGTCATCTGCAAATAATGAAATATTTTCTTCTTCTTTTCCTATTTGGATGCCTTTTATATCTTTTTCTTGCCTCAGTACTTGAGCAAGTACATCTAAGTCAATGGTAAATAAGAGAGGTCATAGTA